>LPNX010670076.1:889178-968008 GCA_001517045.1 Pseudotsuga menziesii
AAAAATATTGTTATAATTGATAAAATAATAAACTGTAAAGTTAAAAATCATGCATGTGTTATAGCCTTAAAAAACACATGCGTGTTTTATAAAACTATAACATGCACACATTTTTGTTTGGCGGGGAAAAATATTTGAACTTAAACAAAATGCATGTGCGTTTCTTCCCACTATGGTTGAACCTCTACATTTGATGGCATGGCATTCCTATTCATATGTGTCTGATTCAGACTTTGCTTCATATTCATCATGCCTATTCCTTGGAGTATGATAAACCATGGTAAATTGAGCATTACATCCATTTTTTCAATATGCTCGTGTTTAGCTGCTGGTTACAGTATACTATACACCATTATTTTTTTATGAAATTTTAGACACATATATGGTTTTTTTGTAGATTCCAAATATGTGATTTTTAACAAGAATACATTTTTTTTCTATTTTTTTCTTATTTATTTTTTGTCATCACTCCTCGACTCAAAAAACACATTGTTGGTATTTCATCCATAACTCTTTGTTTCTCAACCATTTTGAAAAACAATTGTATGGTGCACTAAAGATACCGACCTCTACATGATATAAAAAAATGTTTCCAAATAATTGCATTAATACCTTCAAACGTTGCACCCACAATTGATGTATTGTTTTTGAGCTTTAATCACTTAGATAATTTAAAAACAAAATTAAAAATGTTATTTTTATTTTTGGAAAAATAGTCGTGCACTAGTACTATATGTTCTCTATATGTCTACCAGTTTTTGTAAGTTGACTCCATCATTTAAGCACTCAAAGGCTACACCCACAAAAACATATCCTTATAATTTGTCCCAAAAATAAAAAGCGTGCATTAAAAAATATCAAACTTTAGATAGTTAAGAACATTTTCAATAGAAAAAAATTGTATATTTGGAAACATCATTCAATTTTCTACGTTTCATTTTTTTTACTTATCACAAGATTCATTGTGTAAGTTTCTCAATATATCCATGTAAGTTTATGGATGCATGTTTTCTCAGTTTTCTATTGCATCTAACATGTCAAAAGAGACCCTCATTAGCTTCCATGCACCCCTTTCAATTTTAAATTTTCTAACGTATCAACATCTCCTTATTGGGTTGATTGTTCGGTTTCTTGGTTTTTTTTTCCATTACTTGCAATATATTTCTCCATTATCTCCATCTTAGTCGCCATCACTTTTATCTTATTATCTATTCGGTTTTTTAATCTTGTCTGTAAATGATGCAACTTTATTATCAAGCATGAATACAAGTTTATTTTCAAGCATGGGTGCAAATTTATTATCCAACATGGATGCAACTTTAATATTGAGCATGGCTGCAAAAAAAATTTAAGCCTGGATTCTAACTTTGTTTGAAGTTTAGCATCTCTTTCTTCTCTAATTTTCTCTAATGAGTCTATATGATCACCAAGACTTTCTAGGGTATTTGTGCTAAGTATCCCTTTCACAACTTTTGGTAAAATTTGATATATATTTATATAAACTTGTTTTACAATTTAGCTAATTTAAATTTGGGTGCTTAATTTTATAATTATTCATTTGAACAAAAGTTAAGACAAATCTATGTCGATTTATATCATTTTATATTTTATACATTTTATGTATTTTTTAATATTTAATTTTATATTAATGAATTCATTTTAAATAGTTTTAATTGTAATATTGTAGTTTTTATTACATTTTATTTCAATAGTTAGTTTTTCTTTAAATAATTAGTTTATGTTTTTAAAATAATTAATCTAAACAAATACTTTACTTTTGAAAAAAATCAATTTTAAAAAAAATATATAATATTATTTTATAAATCTAAATACTATATAATTGATTTTAAAAATGATTTCTAATGATACTTTAAAATTCCGTACATATGATCGTCTAGATGTACTTTGGTGATAATGTGATCATTACGCCAAAATAATAAGTATATTTAGAATTCAAGTAGATGTGCGAAGATTATAACATCATCTAATTGTAATTACATGATAATGTGATCATTGCAACGAAAGTAATGCATGTATTTACATTTCAAATAAATATATTAAATTTATGATATTAATAAATTAGGAAAAAAATATATTATAAAAACGAAAAAATATATTATTGTTTAATGATAAACTAATTCAAACTAAACTAAACTAGTTTTCAAGTTAAAATAATTTTATATAATTGATAAATGAATTAAATCAAAATATCTTAAAAGTTAATATATATTTATATATTTTTTTTCAAGAAAGAAGATACAATCTATAAGAGGCAATATCACAAAGTCATAAGAGTGGAGATGTGATTTCTATTGAGGATCCTAATTTTATATAATTGATAAATGAATTAAATCAAAATATTTTAAAAATTAATATATATTTATACATTTTTTTTCAAGAAAGAAGATACAATCTATAAGAGGCAATATCATAGAGTCATAAGAGTGGAGATGTGATTTCTATTGAGGATCCTATATTGATCCATAAGCAAAAATGACTTCAACATATCTAGCTGAAAATCCATGCAAGAGGATTACTCAGAAAGGTGTGCAAAGAACAATATAAAGCATCAAATAAAACACAAGCTAACACTTAAGGTTTTATGGGAAACCAAAATTCCTACTACAAATGGTTCTGCATAAATACAACCCAACTCTAGGAATACAACCTATTTAGAAAGTGAATTCACCTTGATGAGCACCAGATTCCCTGTTAAACAAGAATAGATTCCAATACCAATTTGATGAGCACCAGACGCCCTGCAAAATCTATCAATTACACCAATAATTAACCCCATTATGAACTTTATCAATAATCCAATACTAATCACCCTTACCATACATGTTAGGTTTAAGTTATATCCAAAATACTTGACACCAGTTTCTTGAAGATGGATAACACTTTTTGGCTAAACTCATATATGCTTTGTGAATTCCAACACACACAAAAAAAAAATTGTAGGGAATTATAGTGTCATTCCACCTATATTTAAAACTAAATTAAGAATATTATTTAATATGTCAAAATTGAATTTAATGATAGGTTGTTTCTTGTAAATTTCAAGAAAAGTTAAAAAGTGGTTTGTGTGCATGTAAAATAATTAGTGATAGATGTATAATTTTTGAAAAAAAAATATGACATCTACACAAAATGCACTAGGGTGCACATTTTTTTTTTTAAATTTATCTTGGGAAATTATATTTTTTTATTAATTTTCGAAACTAATCATTGAAATTTTTAATCACATTTTGTACACATGTGTTTGCATGTAAACCTTTTTTTTTACTAGTTCCAAAAATCGGAAAAAGAAACAATACCCTTTTGAAGAGCATGCATTGGTTTGGGGTGTATACAGTTTTTGAAATATTTTGGTTGGGTACTTTTTATGTTATTGATTTTTCTTTTCACTAATTCGAAGTGTAGACATGGTTCTAAAAGTGTAAGTTTGAAAATAAAATTAAAAAAAATCATATGAACTCAGAAACCCACAAATTATATGTCAATGGATTGACGATGTCAAGATTCATTGATGAAACTATTAGTATGAATTTCACCACTTAAGGTGCATCCTATAACAAAGTATAGGCAAGGTAAAGAGGGAAGTAAAATTAAAATTGCAAAAAAGAGGGCTTAAATCCTATTTTTAAAGCTCTCGATCGAGCTAATAATTCGATTGAGGTTTTATAAACTCTTGATTGAGGTTTTGCATGGATTTTTAAATACCTTGATTGAAGGTTTAAGTGTGGTTACACCAAAATCTCCATTAAGCTCTTGTGAAATCACAATTTGAGAAACAAGTGTGGGTTATTTCGAATTAAAGAGCTTGATTAAGCTTAAAAGCTCGATATAGCTTTTAAAGTATTGATCTAGCTTTCTTAAAAAGATCGATCTAGCTTTTAAAAAAGATCGATCTATCTTTTTTAAAAATCTTGATCTAACTTTTTAAAAATATCGATCTAGCTTCTTAAAAATATAGATCAAGCTTTTAAACGCTAGAACGATGGTTAAAAGAACCTTCGACTGAGCTATCTAGCTCAATGAAGGATTTTTCAAACCTCGATTGAGCTTCTAGAAATAGCTCAATTCAACGCTTTATTAAACCATCAATTGAGCTTTCATAAGATTGATCAAGGGCTTAACAAAAAATTGATCAAGCTCATTTTTTTCATTCTCATGCCCTCCTCTTGCCAAAACGTGTTACCCATATTCATGGTAACACCCTTATATAGATCTTGATGATAGCTACAATGATATGCTTAGCTTTTACGGGTTTTATACCTTTTTGTGCCATTCTAATCACCTCGTCGATGATCCACACCTAAAGAAAACCAAACTATTATACAAATATCACCTGAGAGAGAAATGCATTTAGGAAACCAACAATAGCTTTTTAGATAAATTTATAAACAATATTGTACATTAGAAATAGTCAAAAATACGTGAAAGATAATGACTAATAAACCTTAGGAATTAACACTATAGAAATGTAGTATTGGGGATGTTGGGTATCCTACTCAAGATCCTCACTTATTCCATAACCTTTAGAATATTCTACCCGATGAAATAAAAAAAGTGAGCAAATAACTCCACCATATAACTATCTATCCTTGTCTATCCCTTGGCTTTTCCTAATGAAAAGAGCATACCGTTTCCCATAGCTCTTCTAAGGTGATAGAACAATATAGTTCCTCATTTTCAATCTCTTCCACCAGTTAAGAACAACACCACTGTCATCATATTAGTGTCATATGGCTCATTGAAAATATTTGAGAAATCATTTACCCCCATCCAAGACAAATCATGGAAACCATGGTTAGACTGAACTTCAATTTTTTTAACTCCCAAATAATCTTATTACACCTCTGACGCTTTCCATAGTTCTTAAAATATTTTGTATTTTGGTCCCTTAATGATAACCAAAGAGGATGGCTCTTCAACCTTCACTCATTATCTAGATCTCTCAAAAGCTTTTACCTTCTGTATTTCAAATATATAAGATAATCCCATGCCCATTCTTCAAAAATACCATCATGATGATTAATGAGAAACTAGCCAATTTCATGCTCCATATTGACAATCAATTCCTCCCATATATGATTCCTCTCACGACCCCACTCTACCACCTTATCATTAATCATATGAATCAAATAAGAAAACTAAATCGCAACACCTTCATTAGATCCCTCCTTATTATGTTTCCAATACAGTTTTATCAGTTGCTTCATCTCCACCTCTTCATACTAACTTGAATTATATTTGAATGACATTCCTCTCTTAGGATCATTAATTCCTATTTCTAGGATATAGGAAAGTGGTATGAAAAATCACAATTTCCAACCCAACATTGACTTTGTTCCATCAACTACATGATACTATCATGGACCAAATATATATCCAAATGTTTCACCACCTCCTCCGCAATGATACATTTGTAATTCCATGTTGGATGGAACTGAAATGGATTTACATAAATCCAATGAAGCTCCTCAATTTTAAAATATCTGTTACAATACTGACCTTCTTAACCTTTTAACTCATCACAACTATGGTGATTTAAGAATGTTTCTTTTAAATCTTTTTGAGAACATACATAAAATTATATAAAAAAACAAGTGATTCTTTACCTTTTTAATGTCAAATAACCAAGACATTAATAACAATCATCATCATCATCATCAATATTAACATTAATTTAAACCAATATTTTTACTTTATATATTTTTGATGTTATTTTTTAATTTTCGATTTCTTATAAAGAACTTAATCAAAAAGTAAAAATTTAAAATAGAAGAAAAGGAAAAGTAATTCAATTCAACACTATACAAAAAAATGCATTTCAATTTCAATATAATTTTTCAAATTTCAAGATAAAGTTTTCTTCACGTTGATGATATTGTTTTTATGGTGAGGAGTTTGTATAAAAAGAAACTAAAGTTTCTCAATAATTTTTCTCTAATAAATGTGTAACTATTAACATTGAAAACACAAAGGTTATAATAATCAAATCCCAGAATACAACTTATGTTAATTTAATGTATGAAAACAATAAATTAGAGGAAGTGACTTCATACAAATATCTCGTATTTAACTTTGATATAAACCATATTCTATCCTCGTCATAGAATCAAGTCTCTACCCCATTTAGAGCATTGCTATCAATAGGTCCCTAATGTACAAGAACAAGATAAATAACACGGATACAAGAGGATTCCTAAGATTACTTCTTACTCTATCTAAAGAAACCTAGAGATTAAACTAGGTTGGCATAAATGCACCATATCATGGTTAAATCATTACGAAGTTGAGGAAGAGGTACTTGCAGAATGCCTATAATATTAAAAGTATTGTTACATCTAAATTTAAGGAAAAATTATGGTGTGATAAAGAATAAGTGGATAAGCTAAAATAAGATATTATAAGGAGGTGATTAACCCATGGGGGGTTCACTCAATGAACTTGTTACATAGCACGATCGTTCAGAGGATATTAAAGAATATCCCTAATTTCACTAAATATTGGAAAATGCATCCTAAAAATGTATTGTTGAACCCCCCTCCCCATATACCTTTCCAATTAAGAAAACCCCTAGTTTCACCAGATATTGCAGTTATCCATTTTTATCAACCCATTTTTAATAGCCTCTTTATATCATATTATCAAGTTGTAACAAACAAGATCCCTAACGCATCTTAGTATAAGAAAACACGACTCTAAATAAAATAAAAGTATAATTCTTATAATGTCGCACTAGCATTACAGGGGAGACTCATCAATTTGTAGCATTGAATAGTGAAAGACACAACGAAATAGTAGTGGGGAAGGAAAAATGCGTAAAATACAACCCAACTAAGAGATCCAAAGAATGTAAAATATTAATAGTCCAATAGTTAATTTAATGCTTGGAAAATATGAGAATTGCATATGTTTCACACCACATCCTACCAAACTACCAGTTTTATATCATGTAAATACAACTATATCCATAGAGAGCTCATGTTTTATATAACCTTAATAAATTAAAATCCATAAAAATGAAAAATTGAAACCCTTTCGTGGATGGAATTCCCTACCTTCCTATGAAAACAACATCATTGATCATTTTGAACCGAAATGAACCGTACAAAAATTCATCTTACTTTCCAATAACACCATATGATCACGTGTATAGCTTGGATTTGGGTCATTCACAAGATGCAATGAACTGCCTCCACTTCCTGCACATTCATTCTTACAATCAAGGGAATTATTTAGTTACCTTTTCTTGGGTTATATCTATTTTTTCTATATCTAGAGAGGGAAAAATATCCATTGTTAAGTTTCAAGCATGCAATTGTTATAAACATACACAGATGATAAAACTTATATGATACTATTTCATGATAATGATAACATATAGGGTATGTATATAAGGATTTAGATCTTCACCTATATTCATGTCAGTTCCAATACAATTTTAATACGAATGCCTTGCATATAATAATTGAAATTACAATTATGAATGGCCAAACATAACTCAATATAAAAACTATTCCTAACTAACAGTGTGAAAATGTAAAGAAAAATACAAATTTTTTTGAAAGAAATATTTAGTCAAGAAATATTATTCTAACTTTTCTTGGTTCCAGTGAACTCACAGTGAAATAAGAAAGAATGATATCACTTTTCTTTGTTTTCATGGATCGAGGCTTGATTGAATCTCATTACACACCTAAACACAAACCTAAAAATTGAAGAGTTAGTGTTGGTGCAAACCCAGCCAACAAAACCCAGTCGATAAGGGTTCCCACTCTGTCGACACTCGACTCACCGCGATCTCCCTGAGCACTGGCCTAGATAGGTTTTACCCTACAGGTTTTACCCTGTCTAGAAACACGTGAAGAGGATGCAGGATCACCTAAGATGTTCAAGGGAGGGCTGACGGACCCAAGTTTCCGCAAAATGGAAGAGGACTATGGGAATCGATAATTCATCAAATTATTTATCGGATCTAACTAGTTGTTTAATCATTCATAGAACCATTAGTCATCACTAGTCAACAAATCACATCATTCATTCATAGAAGAAGCATTATATAACATAAAGAACCATACTATCACGCAACAGATCTATGAAGATAACATAATTCATAAGCAGTAAACATTGCATCATAGATCCATGTCCCACATACTCACCATTGGATTGCAGAAACATAAATAAAAGATAGAAAGAGACAAAACATAACAATAGTTTAGATCAACCTCATCTCTTCATATTACTTTTGTGCAATAAATCACAAATCCAAAACAGACAGCAATTCAACCCTCAGTCATGAATCATAAATCAAGATAGCAAAGATTCAGATTACAATCGATGATCATAACCAATAGATGATTACATTCACAATTCTTCTTCTATTTATATGCTTGTGCCTTTACATTCATGGTCCATTTCTAACTAAATCCTAACTGAGTCTACCAACTAATGACCAATATCCACAAAATATGGTCAAAAACACAAAAAGTGACACAAAATATTCAAAAATAATCTATCTTCTTCCTTTCCCTCTATCTTTGTCATGTGCGTTGTCTTCTGGGCTTGCGCAACATCCATGATGCTGCGCAACTAATTGATCCTCAACCCCTTTCCAACAGGCCCCAAACATAGTCTTGTGTCTTGCCCTCAAGCCACGTCAGCTATACATGTTGTACTGGTTGGTTTGATCTTGAAGTCTTCATACTGCTGAGAAATTTATGTTACCTACATTTTTATTTTCTCAGCAAGGTCATGACATGCAAGAAAATACTTCTTTAACCGATGCTCCACTATCTTGGAATTTACTTCCTTATTACCATCCTGCACAGCCTGCAGCACAGCAACTTGTTTTATAGACATTTGGGCTTCAATTTCTTAGAACTCATCGAGCTAGTCACTACGTTTCCTTTGTCGCTCCTGTGCTTTTCCAACTTGTTGTTGTAGCTCCTTCAACTCTATGGACCACATAATTGACAGAAGTGGTGCCATGGTCCTCAATGTTGTCTTCAATGTTGCAAACTGGTTCTCAGCTTCCTGCAACTACTTTGTAAGTTGTTCTAACTGTTCATCTTGAACGACACTACCGCGAAATTGTGTCCTTGCTTCTGTGATATTTTTATCCTCCTACTCGGTCTCTTCAAACTGTGCCACTATCTCGTCAATGGAACTCTTCCATTCTGCAACCTGCTCTGGTGGTGTGTCTGGGAAAACCATAGCATTCAAAAGGCTATTGGCCAGCTGGAGCTATGTAATGAATTTTACAAGTCGCTTAACCTTGGCTACTGCATCCAACTTCGTTGTGCTTTCATGTATGTACTGGTAGGAATTCGTAATGGCCTCTTCGACCTACCCCCAACTAGCAAAAAGATGCACCTTCTCAACAACAAGGCGATTAGTTTCTTTATTCAGCTCTATTATTTCTTCCATTGTCTTCGTCTTCAACTCTTCCTGAGCCTTATTTAGCACCTCGATTTCCTACGTTGTGGCTTCTATCACTATTTCCTTTACTCGACACAAGTCCTCAACCTCTTTTTGTAGGGTCTCTTCTTCCTCTTGTGATGACAAGTACTGGTCGTTGATGTCCTTCTGTCGATCGACCAAATCCTAGTTGGCGACCCGCTCCATGTGGACTAAAGTCTGAGTGGTCAACTTGTTGATGTCTAGTGCAACGCTCTGTAGCTGCTATAGTGAGGAGTTCACATCCTCTCATCCAACATCCATTACAGTCGGGGGGACCTGAACGTTCCTGGCCCATGGCTCAGTGCTAATCGATGCATAATCCTACATAGCTACACTCTCTGGTTCTCTTCGTGAAACAACATTATATATATAATCTAACTTGGTGCGTACCTTAGAAAAACCTCATTGGGTGGACTTCCGTGTCTCTTTGGGTGCAGTATCAAACGAGTCAGTGACGACCTTAATAAGTCGTTGTAATTGCGCCTCCATCATGGATTTGGTACTACTTCTCACATCCTATTCCATTCACTTCTTTGTCCTTATATCCTTAAGGATATGTGGCGCCTCAAGCTCAACAGGAGTTTATGTTGATGATTCTCCATCAGAGTCATGGTGACTCTATCAGTGAGCCCCTCTTACTGGATCATTGGGTGCATCTACTGGTGGTCCTACTAAGACTTCACTGGCACTAACCATCTCTCACCATGTTATAGGCCAGTCATCAATTGCTACCTCCAATTCCTCATCTGTCCCTTTATAAGACATTGGTAATCACTACCTATCTGGGTCGCAATGAGCATGGACATGAATGGTGTGTGGTCCTATGGCGATCTAAGTGATCCTCCAATATTTAGCTATGACCTCATTGGACATTCGAGGAAATTTGATAGCTTCCACCTAGAGTTCTTTCAAGAAAATCCAAAAGTGGATCGCGTAATCCTCTTGCCGACTGGGCTCCTCTACCCACCACAAATTTTGATATCGTGTGCCTTTGCACACCTTAACAGCTTCAACATCCATCCTTTGGTATTATTCTGGCTCCATCCAAGCCACTAATGAAATTAGGATTAATAGTTATTTGTATGTGAAAGGTCGTTCTTCGACCTGAACTGCTACAACATCATCAATCAAATGGTTTAGCAAGAAAAGGGACCAATTCATTTGTACCCCTTCTGCACATTTTTGGGCACATGCAATCACCCCTGAAGTGCACTAGATGGGGCGATTCTTTCAAACAATCTTACTTGCTATGATTCGGGCAGCGATACATACCATCCTATCATTGAAGCTATCAATGCGATATGCCCTGGCATCACGTTGCAAGTCATACTTCTGCTTCAACTATGCAGAAATCCTCTTGTCATTATCCCTTCCTTTGAAATATTGTGATGGGTCTGGCCCATCCTTTGGAACCCCGTGATCTTTGAGATCACGTCCACAGTCATCACAATTAGTGTGTCCAAGCATAGCATCCCTCCATGAAAGAAAGCCAGAAGTTGTTTGATGCAAGCGTTTGCTTCATTCAACCACCCAAAATGTGGCATGTTGATAAGCCCTAGCAACCCAGCTTTATCCAACCCCTGCTCCCATGGCTATGAGATACGCATGATGGGCCCTCCTACAACCGAAGGTAATGACTCATAGGGCTCATTCTCTAGAAATTGTAACACAAACATGTCATGATCCTCGTACTTCATCTTTGTTAATGCTGGTACAATATCGGTGGTGCACACCATCGCTTTTGGCAGCAGTGGCATCTTTGGATGATACTTCTAATTCTTGGTTAACCATTGAGGCTGCGCACCTGGTCAGGTGGGAGTGATGTAACCCAGAATATCCTTTATAGAGACCCTGGTGTGAACTGTTGATTCTATAGCGCCAAAGCTAGATGGCCCCATCTGGGTGGCTGCATCTTCCTGGTCCCTAACCAATGTCCATGGTTTCCTCTTCGTCGACGCTAGGGAGCTGGTATTCTGGCCCCATTGCTTCTTTGTTGGGATGGAGGATGATCTGACCTGCACACTGGAAACTTATTTGACAATGGAAACTGGTCTAATGGGCGAGTTCCTTTCACCTAAAATATCTACTGTGTCATGGTTACTCTACATCTCGAAACAATCACGCACAGTCGTGAGACACTCTCACCTTCAATCTAAAACTCTCACAATTCGCTCGACGGCACTGTAACTCAATTCTGCTTCAACACTCTTTGCAACTAAACTTAGAAAAATGGTGCTTTCAACCTGTGTCGAGCGCCTTCTTATAGAATCTAGTTGATCCATTCTTCATCATTACCAAATCAACCATGGTCAACATGACCAAATCCTTCCTTAACTGCCTAAATTCACCGTCAATTTTGTCAACCCAATGGTCGAATCTTCCATCAATACACATCGCTTCAATAACCGTCGTCAGTTAATTCTCTTAACTATGCTTCATTTATTACTGATTTGACTATTTCATGACCCTACAGCTGTTGTGGTAGAGCTTCCTAACTGCACTACTTACTCCCCTACTTACACATCCACTTCCTCCTGGTGCCCCCTTCCTTTGGCTATCTATTCCTTCTCTCTTTTTTTTTCATTGCGTAGTGCCTCAAGCACTATACGATTCTGACCCTATCCTATAGGGCTTCAGGAAGCTACCATTCACTAGTTTTGGTAACACCGATCCATCTAATTTATTTAGTTGAACTCCCCCCAGAAGTAATAGAATTAATAAGATATGGACCTAACCAAGGCATATGTAGCTTACCTGGATGCTTCAGGAACTTGCTATCGTATAACAACACCAAATCATCTTGATGAAACTATTTGTTCTTGATGTGGCGATCATGCCAAGCCTTCTATCGGTCCTTCTCGATGCACTAATGGAACCCTACAATAAAATGGTCTTCTTCAAGTTGTATCAACTATGCCACACATTCTTCTAGTGTTGTTTCATCATCCATGCCCGTCGTGGATTCAATGCGTAGACTGGGAACAATATACTCCATAGGCATGCCTGCATATTGCATGTATACCAATTTGAACAGTGTTTTCCCCGTTAATATTTTGTAGGTGGTGCGATATGCCCACAGTACTGCTAGAATATTCAAATCCCAGTCATCTTGGTTAGTGTTACATACCTTTGTATGTGCATGCTCCAAGATCTTGTTGAATGCCTCTAAAGTTTCATTCCCTTGCAAATGATATGGTGTACTTTTCTTATGTTGTATCTGCAACTCTTTCGTCAATGATCTTACCGTGCAGTTGATCAAATGACTGCCTTAGTTGCTCATCAATATCCTTGGGCATCCAAATCATGTCACGATGTAGTCAAACATAAATATTGCTACTGTCACAACAGTGCAATCGACGAATGGTGCAGCCTCCACCCATCTCATCAAGTAATATGTTGTTGTGATTATGCACTGTGCACTCGTTCTCTTTCCAGGTGGGTTGATTGGACCCACAAAATCCACAGCCCATTTTTTAAAAAGTTGCAAGGTTACTAGGGGTACTAGCGACATCTCATCCAGCCGCAATGGTTTTCAAGTGCATTGATAGAAATCACATGTCCATGCATAATCTATTGCATCATTGTGTAAAGTGTGCCACCAAAGCCCTGTGCGAAGAACCTTTCTTGCCATAGCATGACCCCCATAGTGTCCCCCACCGAATCCCGCATGTGATTCTACTAATATTTATCCTTTCTCATGGGGTAGGACATAGCACCACAAAATTTCACCTGGTTCAAGATTATATAGGTGTCCGACAATCAACTGGTAATCATAATATTTAACCACCAAGTGCTTCTTTTGACTGGTTGAAAATCCTCTAGTGCGATTCCCGTCGCCAAAAATTAGATTATGTGAGCATGGTAGTCATCTACCATGTCAACTCTAAATAGTTGCGCATCGGGAAATCCTTCTTCAATATTGGTAGGATCCTTGCATGTCTCAATTCTGGAGAAATGATCAGGGCTAGCATTCAAATGACCCGGCTTCACAATTATTTCAAAACCAAACTTTTGAAAGAGAAGTAGCTACTGACATATCTTCCCCCCCAACTGATCCGGTGGATTATTCCTCTGAAAGATCCAATATGGTACATGGTTCATAGAAACGGCATTTGAAGAAATTAGACAGCAAAACAAAATAGACAGATCGGAGGTTGGAAGCATTTCTCTTCCACAACGGTGGAAGCTTCCAAGCTTTTCTCCTTCCGCAGATCGAAGGTTGGAAGCATTTCCCTTCCGCAACGGCGGAAGCTTCCAAGCTTTTCCCTTTCCGCAATAGTGGGGCTCGGAAGCCTTTCTTCTTCCGCAATGATATAATCCTAACAGAAATTCAGGCAGATCAGAAGTCGGAACGCTTCCGCAGCCGCAACGGCGGAAGCCCAAAAAATTAAAAGATTGGTGAAATTGCTCGACGGGATCGGAAGAAGAAGTGGTGCGCCATCCGCAACGGAAGAAGCCAAAGTAACTAAGACTCCCGACTTGAAAACCAGCTGATAGCCGATTGAAATAGAATTTGTCGGAACCGTTGCTTATCCTCTTCCGCAATGCCGGACGAGCAGATGACTTCAACCTTCTGACTTAAACCCTGCAAGCGGTCACGCGGGGACGTTTCAGAAATGGTTTTTGTAGGATCTTGATGCTGTATGATGCTGCGTTGATAGGGATATGAATAGTCGAGGGAAGTTGGCAGAAGGAGGTGAACAGTCGCGTTCTTGAGCGTTTTTCCCATTGTAATGGCAAAGAAGAGTATAAAGGAGAGTTTGTGAAGAAGCACAGGGGATCGGGTTTTTTTTCTGAGTTATAGAAGCTGGGCAAGTTTGCAGAAAAAAAGGATCCACATGCTGTTGAATTCGACCATCCCTAGTTGTTACTTGGCTTCTTTGACTGTTGAATTCCAGTTTGTAACTTTCATAGAGGAGGTCTTAAAGACTTTTCTATTGATACCTAGTTTCTGTGATTGTCAAGAGTTGATCTGTCTTCTCTGTTCTATTTGGCTTCTCTTTGCTTCGAAAGCCAATTTGTAATATTCCAGAGAAGATGTCTTGGAGACTTTTTCCCATACTGAACGGATTTGCAGAGTCCAGAACCGTTTGTACCATTTTTTAAAAGAATTAATTGAATCGATTCCCATTGGAGAGGGACCTGGAGACATAGCCCAGTGGAGGGGGTGAACTCCTTTATCAATTCTGTCTGTGACTTTGGGTTCTGTGTTTTCTTCTTGGCATTTGTTTATCAGTCTTGTGTTCATTCTTGTTCTGAGCATTTAATTTCTGCTAATACTGTCCATTAATTAACCTGTTGCACGCATTCTTTTACAACAAACTTTTGATGCACTAAAGTTGAGGTCCTACGGATCATATTTGGTATCAGAGCTCGTTAACTGTTGTGCAAGTTTGTGAATTCTTACCAGGTCTAGGTTAAAGGTTGGTGAAGGAGAATTAGTTGAAGGAGATCCTGAGATTGGCTCCAGGAGGACATTCTCAAGAACCATGTCTTCTCCATGAGGGGAAGAAGAAGGACATACCGAACGGGAAAAACCTGTCATTTCTAAAACTGAGTTTCTAGATGCTTTTATGAGCATGAAAGCCATGATGGAACTTCTACTTGAAGAGCGAGCAGAAAGGATGAAGAAAGAAGAAGGATATTCATCCAGAGATGCAGAAGTGAAGTAGGAAGAAAAGGGTAAAGGAGTAGGAGGTGATGGTGATCTTCCTGATACTAAACAAACTTTTTCTTCTTCTCATACTTCTCATAATGTAAGTCCTAATATGCCTTATTTCAAATTGGATGTAAAGTTTGAATTACCTATTTATAATGGAGATGTAGATGCTGAAAAATTACACAATTGGATCAAGCAGCTTGAAGTATATTGTAGGGTGCAGGGCATTAATGATGACCCTTCCAGGATCCAATTGGCCACTTTGAGAATGAGTGGAATGGCTCTTACTTGGTGGGAGAGAAATATTCCGCAAGATTTTCAAAAGAATGGTAAAATTATTTCAGTTTGGAATGAATTCATCGAAGTATTAAGAAATTTTTTTTATCCTTTAGGTCACATGCAGCAATTAACCATGAATTGGAAAATGTTTAGACAAGCTAAAGGACAAAGCATTCAAGACTATACTCATGAATTCCGAAAGAGGGATATTGCATTGAATGTTTCATTAGATACACGGGAAACTCTTCTTAAGTACATTGGTGGCATGCATTCTTATTTGAAGCATACTTTGTTAATGTTTAATCCCAGTAATTTGGATGATGTATGTGTTCAAGCTACCCATTTAGAAGCCAGGGGTAAGCATGCTAATGATACTTTTGTGAAGAAGTCATTTAAATTTGACAGCAAATCGAAAGGTAAAGATAAGGGGAAAACGAAGATGGCTACTGTTAAGAAAGAGGGTGAAAAGCCTACATGTTCGCATTGTCAGAAAGGACATGATGTCTCCAAGTGTTGGAAACTTCATCCGGAGTTAAGGCCAAAGAAGTATGGAGGAAACAAAGACAAAGGAAAATCAAAAGCTACTGCAGCAGTTGTTCAAGACTTGGGATCCGACTCAGGTGATGAAACGAAGGTTACAACTATCGGAATCCAAGGTAAGGATAAAATTATCTCACTTCGCATTAATGCACAATCCAGTTCTAGTGCAAGTACAAGTCTACCATCTACTTCTAAGCAAAATGATAAAGATAAAAGTGCACTATTTCATGTTTGTGTCATTGCAAATCACACAAAGATTGATACATTGTTTGATAGTGGTTCACAAGTAAATCTGATATCAAAAGAAGTGGTTAAGAAATTGCATTTAGTTACTGTGCCTCATGAAAAGCCCTATCCTCTAGGTTGGGTTACTAATGATACACGATTGCAAGTTACAAGGAAATGTGTATTAAAATTTGCAATTACTAAAATTTTTAGGGATGAGGTAGAATTGGATGTAGTGCCACTTGACATTTGTGGAATTGTACTTGGGAGTCCATATTTGTATGACTGTAAAGCAGTCTTTTATAGAGAGAAGAAAAAGTATCATCTTTTTAAAGAAGGTATGGAATATATTGTACGAGCACATAAGATAAAAACCAATCTAGCAATAGTCTCTGCAGGACAAATGAAGAGGTTGGTAAATGCTAGTAAGAACTTTGTGTTAATGATGGTTAAGATGAAAAATGATGAAGTCTCTAAATATTTTGAAGAATGTGACCCTAAGCATAAATATGAACTGATTGACATCATTTCTGAGTATGATGATTTGTTTCAAGATCCGAAGGGGTTACCACCGAAGAGAGAGATTCAGCATGAGATACATTTGCAGCAGGATGTGCCACTCCCAAACATAGCCATGTACCGGATGTCTGTAATGCAGAATGAGGAGATCAAGAAGCAAGTTTAGGAGCTGATTGAGAAGGGGGTCATCCAGCCCAGCACTTCTCCTTGTGGCTCTCCCATAGTCTTGGTTCCAAAGAAGGATGGGTCGTGGAGGATGTGTATCGACTACAGGGCCCTTAACAAAATCACCATTAAAAACAGGTATCCTCTTCCTCGCATTGATGATTTGCTTGATCAGTTGAAACATGCAACTTACTTTACAAAATTGGATCTGCGTAGTGGGTATCATCAAATCCGTGTTGCTGAGCATGATGCTTGGAAAACAACTTTTAAAACGAAACAGGGTTTGTATGAATCGCTTGTGATGCCTTTTGGGATTTGTAATGCACCGGCTACTTTCATGCGGGTCATGAATGATGTCTTTCGTTCATTCATTGATGATTTTGTAATTGTATATCTAGATGATATCCTTTTGTTTAGAAAAAATTGGGAAGAGCATGTTGTACATGTGAAGAAAATTTTAGATGTACTGAGAAAGGAAAAGCTTTATGTAAAAATTGCTAAATGTGAATTTGCTAAAACTTCTTTAGTATATCTAGGCCATATTATTGGTGGAGGCCACTTGCAAGTTGACCCAGGCAAGGTTGTTGTCATTGTAAGCTGGCCATGGCCTAACACCATTACTGAGATCAGAAGTTTTCTAGGTGTGGTTCAGTATTGGAGGAAATTCATTTCTGGGTTTTCCTCCATTGTTGCACCTTTACATGCATTAACAAGTGTTAAAGAAATTTTTCAATGGGGAGGCAAGCATCAGAGAGCCTTCGACACTTTGAAGGAAAATATTAGCACAGAACCAGTTCTGACATTGCTAGATTTGCAGTAGCCATTTGAGATCAAAACTGATGCTAGTGGGTTTGCCATGGGAGTAGTTTTGATGCAAGGAAGGAAGCCAGTCTGTTACCATTCAGAAACATTCTCTACTGCGGTAAGTAACTATCCAACCTATGACAAAGAATTGTATGCTTTAGTACAGAGTGTGAAGAAGTGGAAACATTATATCATGGGAAAAGAGACAGTCATACATACTGATCATCAGCCACTTCAATATTTACAATCTCAAACTAAGATACAACAAAATAGGCATTTAAGATGGATGGGGTTCTTACAACAGTTTCATCTCGTCATTAAGTACAAAAAGGGAATTCATAATAAAGTAGCAGACATGTTATCAAGGCCACCTACAAATGCTTCAATCATTTGTCAGAACAGTTCATTAACACATGAAAGTTATATTGAACAGTATGCAGAAGATAAAGATTTTAAGAAAGTATATGCATCACTAATACATGGTAAACAAGAAGAGAACTATTATGTGCATAATCAGCTCTTGTATCATCTCGGTAAACTCTGTATTCTAGAGAAAGAAAGAGTGCATGTGATCCGAGAGGCACATAGTTCATTGATTGCAAGACATTTTGGTGTAAGTAAAACGTTGTCTGTATTGCAGAATTACTGTTATTGGCCTCAAATGCAAGAAACTGTAGCTAAATATATAAGGGGTTGTGTTATGTGTGCAACAAGTAAGCCTAGCAATAGGAAATTGGGTTTGTACACTCCTCTTCCAGTTTCTTCTCGTCCTTGGGAAAGTATTTCTATGGACTTTGTAGGGGGGCTACCTATGTCTAAAAAAGGGCATGATTACCTATATGCTGTTGTGGATAGGTTCAGCAAAATGTGTATCTTAATGCCATGTAACAAGCAGATCACTGCTGAACAAACAACTCTTTTATTCTTTCAAAATGTTTGGGTACATTTTGGGCTACCCACGTCTATTGTATCTGATCGGGATTCCCGGTTCTTGGGAAAATTCTGGTCAACTTTATGGGAGCTTATGGACACTAAACTGAAGAAAAGTACAGCTTTTCATCCACAGACCGATGGGTAAATAGAGGAAGTGAAAAGAACAGTGGTTCAGCTGCTCAGAGGATATTGTAGTAAACATCATAAACTTTGGGATGAGCAGTTGCAGTATATACAGCATGCTTACAATCATGCAATTCATTCTTCCACGTAAAAATCTCCTTTTGAAACTTGTTTTGGTTATCTTCCAAAAACACCGATGGACTTATCTTTTGGAAAATATGTAGTGGATGGACATCATGATGCAGAAAAAGATTTAAAGTTCATTCAGAGAATCCAAACAGTACAGCAGGCAGTTCAAGAACAGCTGGAGAAGAGCCAGGCGAAGTACAAGGCCAGGCATGATAAGCATCGAATTGATCATCAATTTCAGGTAGGTGACAGATTTTGGTTACACATCACCAAAGAAAGGATGAAAGGTGAAGGTAAAAAGCTTAAACCTATTAGGTATGGTCCTTTTGAGATCTTGGAAAAGATCGGTACTAATGCTTTTCACTTAAATTTACCTCCATACATGCACATTTATTCATTTGTCAATGTTGAGAATCTTAAATTGTATGAACCTCCTATGATCATGGATGAGGAAATTAACATACAGATTCCTTCCATAGATGATTTGGCACCTGAATATATGAGAGATTTGCAGGATGATGTTATTCTTGACAGAAATGTAAGAACTTCAGGAAGGGGGAATGCTGAGTACCTTCGAGTGGGGCTGAAAGGAAGGAATCCTAGAAAAGCGAGATGGATGGAGATTGGTAAAGTGAGGGAACTTTACCCTCACTTACTTGCAGAATAATTCAGGCTTTTGGTGGTCCAAAAGCTCTCCAATGGGGAGGATTGATCCGGCGGATTATTCGTCTGAAAGATCCAATATGGTACATGGTTCATAGAAAAAATGTTTGAAGAAATCGAACGGAAAAACAAAATACACAGATCGGAGGTCGGAAGCATTTCTCTTCCGCAACGGCAGAAGCTTCCAAGCTTTTCCCCTTCCGCAGATCGGAGGTCGGAAGCATTTCCATTCCGCAACAGTGGAAGCTTCCAAGATTTTCCCTTTCCGCAACAACGGGGCTCGGAAGCCTTTCCTCTTCCACAACGGTGGAAGCCTAACAGACGTTCAGGCAGATCGGAAGTCGGAACGCTTCCGCAGCCGCAACGACAAAAGCCCAAAAACTTAAAAGATCAGTGAAATCACTCGATGGGATCGGAAGAAGAAGTGGTGCGCCATCCGCAATGGCGGAAGCCAAAGTAACTAAGACACCCGACTTGAAAACCATCCAATAGCCGATTGAAATAGAATTAGTCGAAACCATTGCTTATCCTCTTCCGCAACAGCAGACGAGCAGATGACTTCAACCTTTCGACTTAAACCCTACAAGCGGTCGCGCGGGGATGTTTCAGAAACGGTTTTTGTAGGATCTTGATGCCGTATGATGCCACGTTGATAGGGAGATGAACAGTCAATGGCAGTTGGAAGAAGGAGGTGAACAGTCGCGTTCTTAAGTGTTTTTCCCATTGTAACGGCAAAGAAGAGTATAAATGAGAGTTCGTGAAGAGGCACAGGGGATCGGGTTTTTTTCAGAGTTATAGAAGCTGGGCAAGTTTGCAGAAAAAAAGGATCTACATGTTGTTGAAGTCGACCATCCCTAGTTGTTACTTGGCTTCTTTGACTGTTGAAGTCCAGTTTGTAACTTTCATAGAGGAGGTCTTAAAGACTTTGCTGTTGATACCTAGTTTCTGTGATTTTCAAGAGTCGATCTGTCTTCTCTGTTCTATTTGGATTCTCTTTGCTTCGAAAGCCAATTTGTATTATTCCAGAAAAGAGGTCTTGGAGACTTTTACCCATAATACTGAACAGATTTGCAGATTCGAGAACCATTTGTACCATTTTTTAAAAGAATTAATTGGATCGATTCCCATTGGAGAGGGACCTAGAGACGTAGCCCAGTGGAGGGGGTGAACTCCGTTATCAATTCTGTTTGTGAATTTGGGTCTTTGTGTTTTCTGCTTGGCATTTGTTTATCAGTATTATGTTCATTCCTGTTCTAAGCATTTAATTTTTGCTAATATTGTCCATTAATTAACCTGTTGCATGCATTCTTTTACAACAAACTTTTGATGCACTAAAGTTGAGGTCCTACGGATCACCAACACAGGCTTATTGACCAAGTACTCAAAGCAAAATGGTTAGTAAACATCTTGAAGTGACTGCCTAAAAGGTAATTCCTACATTTTTGTAGTGCATATACCATCACCAAACCTTCATGCTCTATGTTCATACAGTTCTTCTCAAGAAAGGAAAACTTGTGACTGGATAAAGCGATCAGGTGATCCATATCTCGTTCACCTGGTTGCGCGAGCACTACTCCCAGTGCAATAGATGATGTGTTGACATGCACATGGAACTCTTTGTTCCAGCTGGGGAACGCAAGTATGGGCACTGAAGCCATCTTGGAATTTAGGGTTTCAAAGCTTCCTTGACATTCTAGGCTCCATACAAATGTAGCATCTTTCTTCAATAGTTTCTCCATGGGGGTAGTAATCGTAGCATATCCTCTAATGAATTTGCGATAGTACCTAGTGGGCTCTAGTGTCTCCTAAAGCATCTTCACATTTATTGGGGGTGGAAAACTCAAAATGAGCACTATCTTCAAAGGATCAACCAATAATCCTTTATTTCACATAATGTGACCCAACAATATCCCAAATTGTGCACATAAAATACACTTCTAGGATTTCAGCATGATTTGATGTTGTCGACAACCTTTCCAGCATCAGTTGCAGGTTTTATAAATGATCCTTGATTAGACCATACACATTCCAATCATCCTTATAAACTTGTAAGAACTTCTGAATGAAATATGTGAATGCGACGACAACAACTTGGGAGAATACCGCAGGCTCATTCTTCAACCCAAACGGCATCACTATGTATTGGAAGTAGACCCATTCAATGACAAATGTCATTTTATGGTGATCTTCCTTTGCGATTCTGATTTGGTGATAACCAAAAATCCATCTATAAAAGAGTAGATATCTTAACCGCCTACTCCTTCGAGTACTTCATCTATGAATGGTGTCAGAAATGGATCATGCATACATGCATCATTCGATTTTCTTAAGTCGACAAAGATCCAAAATTCACCATTTTTCTTGTCTTGGACCACCATAGGACTGATCCATTCCAATTATTCAACTAGGTCAATGATTCTAGCCTCCAACATCTAGTCAAGTTCAGCCTTGCCTCTTTCTTTGTATCACGGATTCAAGAGATATAGCCTCTGTCTTACTGGTTTTGCATTTGGCTTTAATGGGATCTTCATCTCTCTTAGGTCACCCAGTATCCCTTTCATTTTCAAGAACTTCGTCAAAAATAGATCTTGAAACTCATGTAGCAAATCCGTGATCTTTTCCATAGTATCATCATCCCAATAGTCCCCAACACTTGCAAATTTTGGATTCCCCTCCATCCCAATGTTAACTTTTCTAATCTTCAACCATTGATTCATGGGATCAATCACTAAGTCTGGTGCTGCGACATCCCTACTCCCTTTTGTCTCTGAAATATGATATTTTGTAGCTCATCATCATCCTCAGGTTCGCCGAACACATTATAACATTCCATCATTTACTGCATGTGGAAATGCGCATGTGGATCCACGGGATATGCGACTGGCATGACTTTTAACACCACATCTCGAATGATCTTAAGTGCATTGTTGACATTGGGATTAGCATCTGCGAAGCTAAATTTATGAGCAAGGAAAACTGTCATCTCTTCCCAAGTGGTTATTTCTTTGCACAATTCCATTGATATATACCATGATCTTGGCATCTTTTCCAAGGTGTAAACAAAGGCATGTACCCATTCATCCTTCGGTCGTGATGCCCACAATGTTTGGAATTCCATCAAATGGCTGCTAGGGTCATTCCACCCATCATACTTGCCATCATGATACACTTCTATGTCACCAAAGTGAACTGTCATCAATCACCAACACTGCACCCATTTAGTAATTGTCTTGTTATGAGTCGCCCACCAGCGTGCTGGAGTATCTTTCAATGCTTCCTCCATCACCAAAAATAGCTGCGCTTTTGAGAATTTTCCTTCAAACTCCATTAAGAATGTAGAAAGCTCAGGTATCCCTTCATAAACTGGTAATTCAACAATCTTAGTCGTGACATGGAACAGTGTCTGCATGATCAGACCACATTTCTTGAATGACACCTCGTGCATGCGATTTTGCTAGTTTTCTAACACATCCTCAGAATCTAAAGATGCAGAACTAGCGTTGTGCCAAACGAGTTCTTCGTCAACACTGGGGTGGATGTAATATTCAGAAATGTTGTAAGCATGATCCCATCCCCTGACAACTCCATCCTTCACTGGTTCAATATATCGTCATTTTTCACTTGGATCCATAGGAGCAATGACTCTGATATCTTGATTCTCAAACGTCATCATCTGCTTTTTGAATTTAATGAATTCCATACTATCATTGGCCCATCCAATCCCCAACAATGTAGGATAGGAACCTCCACCCTCAACAAATTCAATCACATCAAATTCGGCATAAGTTTTCATACCTTCAACGTCCACAACTAGGTTCGACACACATCCAATTGGTTGCACTTTAGCTTGATTATCAAACCATGATTGCACAGGGGACCAACCCAATGTCAGCCTCCCCATATTTTTCCAGGTCTGCATTGTTAGGATAATCACATTAGAGCCCAGATCTAGGATGACTGAATCTACCTCATAGTCCCCAATCTGAATATTCATGAGCATCTCTTTGCCTTTATTTTTCTTATGTACCGAGTTCACCGCAGAATCCTTCCTCTCCTTCGCTAGGCAATGCAACAAATTTTCAATCTCATCCAGAGCATTAGGATCTCTTTCCAGTGACAGACAACTTTCAAAGAAGTGTTGCAAGGTACCATGCTGTTGCGATGGTCCTGCCTCTAGTGAAGAATCAAAAGAAGAATGTATTTCATAGACATGTGACTTACCAATATTTCTTTCGATTGCATCCCAGGCTCCGAAAAAATTCTCCTTTTCAGTTGCGATATCAAATGACGCCTTCTTCTTTCCAACGAACTGAATCTGAGGGTGGGACCATCCTCTCCAGTCATCGCACCTCCACAGGTGACAGTGGTAACATCAACATCCTTTGTTTTGGGCTCTGTTGAGATCGCTACATCCGTCGGCCCTTGATTTTGGTTCATCGGTGGATTCTGAGTCAATGGTGGATTCCAATTCAACGAAGAGTTCATAGGTTGACTCATAGTCTAATTTTTAAGTGGAACTTGATTCTAGGCCTAATTATGCAATTGGTTCTAGTTTTGTAGTTGATTTTGATTCTACAACTGATTTTATTCTGCAGCTGAGGAACGTTCCTGGCCTGCCATGTTGTGATTAGTTGTGGGTAGTTCTCGACAGTATGATCAATGGAAGTACAATACGTAAATGAAAACTACAAGTTTGGGAAATCTCTCTGGTAATGTCCAAATACCCCACAATTTTAACACTGGACAGATCCATGACCCCATCCTCCTTTGCTTCAAGAGCCTCCTCCTCTTCCTTAGAATCCTTCACGGAATCCTCCTTGCTACTGGTACTACGGATGAGCCATCTGCTGTGGGGGATTCATCTGCTACTGAACATAGTGCATTGCTTAAACATACTGTGGCTGAGGCATCGCCATTTGATTATACTATGGCTATGGTGAAAACTGTGGCTACGGTGTAAACTATGGTTGTGATCCAAATTGTGGCTGCAAGTTCGATGGTATATATTGCATCTGTGGTGATGGTGTATATTCCAGTTGAGGTCGATAGTTTACCACTTGAGGTTGTGGTTGTGGTTGTTGTACTACTCGATTATCTTCACCCTTCACAAAGCATGAATCATATGTCCTTTGCTGAAGCATATCATATGCATGACAATATTTATCTTCATGCCCCACAGATCGACAAAATCAATAATATAGGTTCATTGGCTTCGACACCATCTTCTGCATGTAGCTACAATCTTTGTGCTGGTGCCCATAGACTTGACATACGTGACACCATGGTATGTTGTCTCAACTCAGTGGGTTCATCTCCACAGATAGTAGATAATTTCAGAAGTCAGGGAAAGTACCTTTAGTGTGTCCATCTACGCGACAACGAGTGCACCAAATATATTCACAATTCTCTTTCCCTTTCTTAATGTCTTGCAATTGCAGCATCAAGTTCACCAGCTATGCCTGAATTTGGTTCATAGCAGCTACATTCTGCCCAACTAGTGAGGCCTCTAACTTCATTGTGATCTCTAGAGCTTCGCTCTATGTCGTGATCTTTTGCTGCGTCAGTGGTTAGCAGATATGAGGTACGAAAGCTACGATAATCCATTTTTTATGTTGAAAGTCACTCATATCAAAACTGACTCTCGTCATCAGTGTCTTAAATCTTTGATCGAAGTCCCAAACAGTCTCATAGGAAACTTCTTAATCTCTTTTAACTCAGTAATGTATTGCGCCTCAGATTTAGGTTTCTAGAATTCTTCGATCAGCCCCCTCTGGACTTCATCCAATGTTTTTGAAGGGGTCCTCATAGGAACTTTTATAATTTTCATGTAGCAATATAGTGCACGACCACGCAGATTAGTCTCTAATTGGCCTTCCTTGACATCATCATCTGTGGCATGTTTAACAGTCCATACTGCCTCTTAGAGAAACCAATACTACTAGGGATCGTTGGTCCCATTTCCATGAAGAAAAGGTAACTTTGTGTCATCTTCTGCCATCCTAGGCCTTCTTCCTACAGATGCTAACCTACTACTAGAATTTTGTTGACACCTTGAGAAAGTTGACGTGGAATTTGTGTTTCTTTCCAAATGTGGAGTAGTGCGCGGAGGCATGGGTACGTTTCTACTAGGGTTTGATCTTACTACTGTTTTGGGCATAGTATGGCTCTGATCGTCCTCTTCATCACTGTAGAGTCACTTCATCACTGTAGGGTCACTTCGTCACTATAGGGTCACTTCATCCCATGTAATATTCCTTTGCGATCTTATGTTTCTATCGTAGCAGGACCTTCCCCTGCCCTCTGCCTCTTATCATGTTGAAACCTTGCTCATCCCCTCGTAAAACCACTTTCTTCCTTGACTTTCCTCAAAGTCTCATCGAAACTTGCACCCATCTACCCCTTATCTTCCCATTTGTCTCCCCCCTTTAGTCGTGGTATCCACCACCTCCACACGCTAGAGTTCTACTACTTGAGGTGCATATTCAGTAAACCCTTTTCAAAGACAAGTATTTTAATTGACAATTGTAGCGATAATAAGAATCTACCTCTGGGTATGTTGAAAAATTCCCTTTCTTCTTTGCTATAGGAATTGGTAGTGTCAACTATAAACTCAATGATATATCCTTCTAGGATACTATCCAGCCAGACCTCAATAGCTTGCGATGCTCTGTTATCAGTTTCTTACAGCTCCTGGATCAATTCAGGGGTCCAGGATGTTGGTTCTCCTCCTTGGAAATTTGTCTTCTTGTAAGTGAATTATGTCAGCCACTAGTAAAGTATAATGGGAAAATCATAGAAAAAGTACTCATGAGGACTATCATGTATGTGTCTCGCTAAACAATTGTCCATCGTCAGTCCAGGGTTCTGATTTTTTGCTTCAACAAATTCTCGTAGCTTTTGATCAAACGAATCTTGAAGTTATGATCACGTCGGATGCCACATATCCTCCTCTTAGTCACAACAAGGTCCTGGAAATGGAACCATTTGTTTGCGTAAACCCAACCAACAAAACCCATTCGACAGGGGTTCCCACTCTTTTAACACTCGACTCACTGGATCTTCCTGAGCACCCCCCCATACAGGTTTTACCCTGTCCAACAACACCCGCGAAGCAAATGCAATCTCACTAGAGATGTTCAAGAGAGGGATGAAGGAACCGAGTTTCCACGGAATTGAAGAGGACTATGGGCATCGATGATTCATCAACTTATTTATCATATCTAACCAGTTGTTTAATCATTCATAGAACCATTCATCATCACTAGTAGACAGATCGCATCATTCATTCATAACAGAAGAATTATATAATAGAAATAACCATATTGTGACACAACATATCTATGAAGATAACATCATTCATAAGTATTAAACATTGCATCATAGATCCATGTCACACATACTCACCATTGGATTGGAGAAACATAAATAAAAGATAGAAAGAGACAAAAGATAACAGTATTTCAGATCAACCTCGTCTCTTCATATTACTTCTACGCAATAAATCACAGATCCAAAAAATATAGTAATTCAACCCTCAGTCATGAATCATAAATCAAGATAGCAAAGATTCAGATTACAATCGATTATTACATTCACAATTCTTCTTCTATTTATAGGCTTGCGTCTTTACATTCATGGTCCACTTCTAACTAACTCCTAACTCATTCTACCAACTAATGACCAATATCCACAAAATATGGTCAAAAACACAAAAAGTGACACGAAATATTCAAAATAGTCTATCTGCTGCCTTGCGCGCTATCCTTGTCTTGCACAGTGTCTTTTGGGCTTGCATTGCATCTGTGATGTTGTGTAACTAACTGATCCTCAACCCCTTGCCAACAATTAGATATTTTACTAAAATGCCTACAAAAAATACAATATAATTTTTTTCAACTCCAAAACTCCCAATTAGCTACACCTCATAACTTTGGAGTTGACGAGGAACCAAATGCATATTCAAGCATACTAAACATTGACATATGCCACAATGTGAGTTATATCTAGAAAACAAATACACATTGGAAATTGGCCTCATATAGAACAACAAAAGGTATAGTATTACAAGACTTCCTCAATTTTAACACTAGAGAACTCAACCTCAATTATGGAGAAAGTATGAAATCTTGCATACATATTCATAACAAGTGGCAACACTAACCTTTTGGACATCACATCAAAATTTTATGCATAAAAGAAAAAAATACTATCACCCTAGTTATCTCAATGGAATAAATTCTAATATTGTAGTTCCTGTTATTCCAGTAATCATACCTCATGTCTAAATAACTTTGATAAGAAAAAAAAGAGTAAAAACACAAAAATAAAACACAAAGTGGAGTTAATAGTAATAGTTGCAATATTACCATAATTTCAAAAAGCTAAATACAATTGCAGAAGTTGCTCTAAGATCCTTACAAAAAGATTCAAGTCTGTACTGGAAGAAGAAAGGATGAAAAAATTAACTCACACATAAATCTATAAAGTTTAAATGAATTATAAACATTCACATATATTTTTATAAAGAAAAATGGAAGATATGATAAGTCAAAAATAGTATTAAGTCAAGAGTACTAGCTTATCTTATAGCTATGATGCTATATTGGACATAAATAGTACTCAAAAGAGTCACCTTCTCCATTTCCACTACTAATAGACTACTGAAAGTTTTAAGGGGGAATTTCCACCCAAATAAAATAACCCCCAATATTTATATTACTATGTCAAATTAAACCCCCCTTGACCCCTTAATATGGGGCAATATAGTTTTGAGGTTTTTAAGAGTATTCGAACCCCCAATATGAATGGCGGTGATATGATATCGCCTCTCTAGTGAACCCCCTGTGGATTAACCTTAATCTATAAGATCAAAAGTATATCTTTGTTTTAGCTAGCAAAAAAGAGGAAATCAACATTAATAAAATAAGAACAAACTCTCACAAGATCCGTACTGAAATAGGGTACAAATTCCTAAAACATCGTAGTGAAATAGGATACAAATTCTTTTGATTTTCTTAAAAAGCTTGAATAAAAAAGTACTTTTAAAGCTTTTTGGTAAATACATATATTTGTTTTTTAAAGTTTTTTAGGATTATTATGTCTATTGTAAGCATTATTGTTATTATTAATATTTATCATGTTTTTTTATAAAAAACATTTAAAAAGTTTATTTGAATCAAAATATGCATTAGAATTTTTTTTTAAATTGTTTAATCATAATATTTATTTATAAATAGAACAAAGATGAAAACATAATACATTGTAGCCCAACCTATTTTGCAAAGGAAAGACCCGTTTGGATAAATTTCCCCTAACTTTGTAACAATGCAATTATTTGAGAAAACAAAGAAAAAGAAAAGTATTATGCACCGTTCTTTTTTATGGAGATAATTGTAAAATATATTTATATTTACTTTATATAATGAATGTATTATCAAGTCGAGAATGTTACAAATGTAGGTTACATGTACCAATACTCTGGTTTATATGAAAAAAGTTTAAGCAACAACTCAATATATCACTATTAAATAAAGAAGATATTATTAGTTGAAATGTTGAGGTACTAAGTAATCTAAAGCTAGATAGATAGAGAATAAGTGAGATACAAATGATTGTAATTATTTTTAACTAAAAAAATTAGGTAAACTAATATATGAATATGAAAATAAAAGAATTCATATATATAAATATATGATTATCAACAATATAGGTTACTGACATAGGAATATTGTCTATAATCTTTGTCTATTAATCTTTTTACAACTAAAGAAAAGATTGTTCACCCTTATTATCACTGTAAATATTTTCACATATAATTATTAGTACACTGATAGTTTAATTATTTGAATAAATGTACAAGTAATATGTAGAAGCTGAAACAATTGTATGATAATATTTGTAAACACAAATTGTCGACACAAGATTGTATTGTAATGTCGATCATTGGTATTTTTACATTAAACAAAATATACATTGTGTCCACAATTTAAAACCCACAAGAAATATGATTCAATAGAGGAAAAGTTCTTATAGGAATAAACAGGAAAAACCTTCAGGTGATCTTCAATTGTATGCTCATTATAAATCTTACAAAAACTAGAAGTTGTTTTACATAGAGTTTGAATAAACCAAAAGGAAACTGAATGAAAAAACTCTATAATGAAGAGTACATTCCTTATAATTTGCATACCTTTTTAAAGATTCATAATATATCAACTTGTAAGGAATCCCATTGTAAACTTGGTGGTTTCCATAAGAATGGAAAACATAAAAACCAATCCAAGATGTAAATATTTTGTTATAACATGGATATAATCTTACCAACAATAAAGTGATGCAAAGATTATGTATTTTTTACGAGTTCATCACTATGCCTATGTAAGCTTGTAATCTACTAAGAGACACTTAGAGCATTTTCTCAATCACTAGCGTTGGATAAAAAACAAAGGCATAGAATGTTGTGTGAGGTTTCTTGTTAAAATAATATTAAACCACACTCATTGAATATTGTTATCATAAAAATCCTGAATAGCTAGAATATTTAAGGAAAAGTAACTGCAAAAGAGAAATATCTATTGCATAATCTTCATCTACTAGAGTAAATTAAATAACACTAACCAATAAAACATATATTAATACATTAATGCTCACAACGACAATAACCTCATAAATAAAATAAGAGAAACTATGGGTTGTGTATAAATCAAACATATATTAATACATTAATTCTCACAATGACAATAACTTCATAAACAAGTGCCACAGGATGGCGAAGTCCCTGTCATTAGGTTTATAATGCTAGGCACATATTATCAGTATACAAAATACAAAATTGGCGATATGAATACATGTTACTTTGTAAACTGGTATTGTCAAAAGTTCTAGTATATGTGCATATTGTTAAAATAAAAACAAAGTACAAAAATGGCAGTATATGTACAAAACTGCTCGTATATGTACATATTGTCAAAACTAATATTCTAAGTTTTGTTTGTACTTTATGTCCTTGGTAAGTAATGTTCTTCCTCTGAGTTGTCCTTTCCTTATTCATATCCATATGAAAGACATAATTTGGTCAATTATTATTCGCATTGATTTGAAAAACAAATTTGTTGTATGATTTGAAAAATTGTTGGATGCATGTTGTAACTCCCATTTTACTGTTTTTTGGTAACTAATTCTATCTACAATGTCATTGTCATGTGGATCTCCATGGAACAGTAATGGAAATTCCATCTCTTCTTCATATTTGTCCTTGAACATTCCTAATGGTCATTGTCCTTTAGCTGGTGCAACTTCGAGAATCTTGTCTTGCATATCATGGACACATTGCAAGTCTGTGAATCCATGTATTGATGTTTCAGTTGGTCTATCATCCTAATGATTCGTTTTCAGTGTCATATGTACTTTCATATCTTTCATTTTGCAGTGTGTTATTATTCTTTTCTCCTAGTGCATTGTCCTACTCTTTGTTTATATGAACGTTCTCAGTTTTATATAGATGTCTTGAACATAGTTATTTCAATGCTTGCATAACAGTTTTTACACATACTTTTCCTATTTGATATGCATTTTTGTATTGCAATTTCAATTGTCATTGTTTCATTTACAAATTACGGTAATTCTCTTTGAATGACATCCATATGAACAGGGACATTGATAATCATACCTGTAAGTCCCATTTGAGATCGTTTATAACCCCATTGTCTTATTTGTGCAAAATAAATTCTTAGAGATACAAGTCGTTCTTCAAGTTCTGACAATGTTGCCATAGTATGCAATGGAATATTGCATCTGATTTGTTCTAGTACTACAAAATGTGGCATTTTTCTATTTTCAATTGCCCTTTGGCAATTTGTACTGATTTTCTTATTCGAGTTGCTTTGTCATTTTGTACTAAGTGTCGATACTCACTCTCTAGATCTTGTGTAATACAATTCATGCTTATTTCAAATTGCAATTATTGACAAATTGAACATTTTTTTTGGGTGTATCCTAAATTTTTTTCATATAGACATGTTTTGTTCTTTTTTTGTTCTTGGGCATGTGCTTACTAATAGAAGAAGTTTTGGAGTAGTTTCTATGGACTGCATTGTAATGATATAGATAGAGATATTTGAGAGTAATTTCTACAAATATCGTGACACCTTGATTATTATTATTATATGAATAATACAACCCAACCTTTCGGTTAAAAATCTACCAAGATATTTCAGAAAGTAATTATTTCAAATATCTTGACAGGTTGTTGGCAGGAACTTTTAGATATAGTTAGTTGCGCAACACCGAGGATGATGCGCAAGGTCAAAGTTGATGTGCAAGACGAAAGATGGAGCACAAGGTGGAGTTGTCATATTTTGTAGATTTTGGTCAATATTTCGTAGTTTTTGTTCCAAGTAGTTAGGAAGTTGATTTAAGTGGACCACATTGTAAAAGGCGCATTCCTATAAATAGATCTACGAGTTGTAATGTTGAGATAATTTTTGGGGCGAGATCAGCTTGGTGTAATTGAAGAAATTTTGGGAAGATTGTTCTCTGTTTTGATGCAAAGTAATATATGATAGGGATTTGTTGGAACCATTGTGTCTTTTCGCTCCTTTCTATTTTATTTTTTTTCCTACGATGTGAATGTGGATAAATATTGCAATACGATGATGTTATATAAATGATATGATGCTTCCATTTTTTGAATAATGTTGTGTTGGTAGATATGTGTATGCATCGATTATCATGTTACGATATGAATAGGTTGATTTGGTGAATGATGATATGATTTAATGATAAATGAACCAATGCTTGAATATGTGAAGTAATGATGCGATAGTTGATCAGTAGATGTGCAACCCTCCTTCTTATTGTGGAAACATGATTCCGACAGTTCTCCCTTGAACATCTCAGGTGATACCTCATCTGCTCCGCATGCGTTGCTAGACAGGGTGAAACCTATCTGGGTCGGTGCTCAGGGAGATTTTTGAGTTAAGGGTGTCGATAGAGAGTGAACCGTTTTCGATGGATCTGTTTCAACAAATGGTTCTATTTTCAGGAATGTAGTGCACGAAGAAGGAGGACATATTGTGGCATTCGACAAGAGCGGAGATTCAATATTGGTTCGAACATAAGGTTCGGGAATTCGCTGCGAAGGAGAATCATAACCCTTGATTGATGACAAAATAGTGGCTAGTAAGGTATATGTATTTTGATCTTCATGAATACTTTTTCTCTAAGTTTCCAATCATCATGTATGAGTGGTTGAAGCAGTTGACCTATCGGAAGACAAATTTCCAAGGAGGCGAACCCACTTGCTAGACCCCAGAGTTGATCCAGCAACTGCAGGAGGTAGATAACAAAGCGGCAAGGGCTGTCGAAGTTTGACTTGATAGCAATTTGGAAGGATACATCACTGAGTTCATAGTCGACATAGTCAAAGATTACAACAACACAGTGAGGGATTTCTTCAAAGGACCAAGAGGTAGGTTTCTGTTATTGTTGCAACTTTAAATTAAGATGCTCATCTATGAAAAAGAAATATTGAAGATGAACTTCGACGAGTAGAGCCCTAGTATACAGAGGATGCGGGTACCACGGAGACGAGGGTTGGATGGAACGATACGAGGTAGATGAATGGGAGTTACGGTGAAACTGTGAGGGAAGCTGAGGAAGGAAGTGGTATTTTACGAAGTGGCATAAGGTTTCGAAAAGAGAAGAGCCAGAGGATAGGAGAGAGTCCTGTTATGACCAAGACAAGAGGCTATGAGAGAATATCACAAGGGACGAAGTGACCCTATAGTGACAAAGGAGATGACTAAACTATGCACAATCCTAAATAAATACCAACCTAGAGCAACAACGTACCCACACCTCCGTGCACTGTGCCGCACTTAGGAAGAAATACGATCTCAACCAACACCAAGTTGTCCAACGTGTCACCAACAGTCTAATACTAGAGGATTGACGAACATAGGAAGAAGGCTCAAGATGGTGGCTGATGATGTAAATTTACCTCTATTTCAGGGGAACGAGACCGAGGATGTCAAGTAATACTAGTTTCTATGTGAAGCAGTTTATACTGTAAATAAAGTTTAGGATGATGATGTTAAGAAAAGTCAGTTGGCGATGACCTTCCGATGTCATGCACTGGATTGGTACATGAAGTTTACATAAGTTCCTAGGGGGAATCCAATGAAGACTCTAGACAATATTAGAAAATGATTGATCGAGGAGTTTAGAAATCCTAAGTCTGAAGCACAATATATCATAGAGTTAAAGCAGATCAATCAATATCCAAATGAGACTTTTTGGGATTTTGATCAGTGATTCAAGATGCTGATGGTAAAAGTCATTTTTGGAATGAGTGATGTACAACATAAGGAATGGTTCATTGCAACGTTAGTACCGCATATTAGGATTCCCTTGATGCAACAAAAAATTGCAACATAGAGCGAGGCTCTGGAGATCGCGATGAATATGGAAGCTTCACCTGTCGGAGAAAAATGGAGTTGGTATGAATCAGATTTGAACACAACTAGTGAACCTTATGATCTAATTTCAAGATATCAAGAAAGGAAGAGAGCATCGAGAGGATATTTGGTGTACTCGATGTCATGCAGAAGAACATCATATGGATGAGTGCTCGAATTTTTGAAATTACTTATTGTTGGGAGCTCCAAACCCACTGATTCATGGAGGCATGCCATCGTGCCACATCTGCCAAGTTCATGGAAATCGACATGAAGATTGTGTGTCTATGTAGAAGATGATCACGAAGTTGACGAATTTGTACTGCACATTTTTTTGATCTGTTGGGCATGAAGATAAGGACTATCGAGCATATGATTTTCTCTAGGAGAGGATGATGGATGAATATTATGTGAAGGGAGAAGACCATCAAATAGTGGAGAGACCACCACCACAGCAACCACATGTGGCATAGCCACATCTCCAACCTTTGTTTGTACCACAACTGCAACCGCAGTTTGTAACATAGCCGCAACTGCGACTGTAGTTTGTACCAAATCCACAACCGCAACCTCAGTTTGTGCCACAATTGCAGTTTGCTTCGCTGTGACCACTGTAGTACAACCATATGAAGTATGCTCCACAACATCCATAGTATACCCAACTTCAGTACATTCAACAACAATCAAATCCCCCACAGCAGCAACAGCATAACCAACCACAGTATTAGCAACAATGAGGATGAGGTGGAGGTTTTAGTCGAGGAGGAGGACGAGGTCACAGACCTGTGCAATGTTAAAATTATGGAGTACTGGGACATTATCAAATATATTTCATGAACTTAGAAGTGCAATGTACTTATTATATCACTACAAATCACAATATTGAGAATTGTTTGCAATTGATCGCAAAGTGGAAAGCAAGGAACATTCTGTAGTTGTAGAACCAGAACCAGAACCCAAATGCAAATAAGAACACGAACCAGCTAGTGAATCCACCCCCTAACCAAAACAACGGACCAACAGTTACAAAGAACTCAGAAGAACCTAGAGTTCAGTCTACTGATGTTTCTATAATTACTCACGGAGGTGCAACAATAGGAGACGATGACCTCATTCTACAAGTTCGATTGGCTGGAAAGAAGAAGGTGCACTTTAATGTTGGCATTGATGGGGACGCATTCTTTGAAGTACATGATGCGATAAGAATATATCCGAGTAAGTTGCATGTTTATGAAATGCCACTTGTGTTTGATTCAACTTTGGTAGCAGGACCATCGCAGCAGCATGGTACCTTGAAAAACTTCTTTGAATGGTGTATGTCATTGGTAAAAGACCCTGATGCATTAACCAATATTGTGATTATATTGCATCGACCAGAGAAGGGGAGGAGGGAGTTTGTTGTGAACTCCCTACATAAGAAGAAAATGGGGAAAGAGATGAGAATGAATATTCAGATTGGAGATTACGAGGTAGATTCACTCATTTTGGATCTAGGATTGGATGCCAACATTCTGACAAAGAAGACATGGCATAAGATGGGGAGTCCATAGTTGGTTTGGTCCCCTATGCAAATGTGACTGGCTAACTAGGCCAGAGTGAAATTGATTGGGCACATACTGCATCTAGCAGTGGAAGTTGAAGGAATGAAGAATTACACGTACTTCGGTGTTTTTGAAGTTGTTGATGGTGGAAGCTCATATCCCACATTTCTGGGGATTGGATGGGCTAACGAAAACTTGCTGGTGATTAATTTCAAGAAGTGCATGATGACCTTTGAGAACCGCAATATCATATTCATAGCCTCGATGGATCCAAATGAAGGAAGAAGGTATGTTGAAACAGTTAAGGAAAAAGTTGTAGGGGGATGGGATCATGTGTACAACATCTCAGAAGACTATATCCAAACTATTGTTGGTGGTGAGCTGGGTTGGAGAAGTTCTAGCTCCACATATTCGGACTCTGATGATTCCTTGGAGAATTGGAAAAATCGAATACATGAGGTAGCGATTCAGAAGTGTGGTTTAATCACTCAGTCGTTGGGCCAAGTCGCAACAGATATTGTTGAGTTACCAACCTATGAGGGGCTCCCTGAGTTATATAGATTTCTTGTTGAATTTGAACATAAGGTGTCAGAACCACAAAGGTTGTTGGAATTAGATGAAGTGTTAAAGGCTACTCCAGCACGGTGGTGGGAAACCCATAAGAATTCGATCAATGGGTGGTCGTAGTGTCGAAGGTTGATGGAAGTTTGCTTTGACGAAGAAAAAAAATACCGAGCAAAGATATATGATGGGCGGAATGATCCCAACAATCATTTGATAATATGTCACCATGTGGGTGTCACGACGAAAGGATGAATGGGTACATGCATTTATGCACATGTCGGATGAAATGCCACGACAGTGGTATGTATCAGATGAGCTGCACAGAGAGATCATGGCATGGGAGGAGTTGTCAATCTATTTTAGTCACACCTTCAGCTTTGTGGATACTGATCTAGTCATCTTGTTATCTCCTAAATAAATTTAGTCTTCAATAGGTCATACTCATTAAATTTATTTTTGCATAAGTGATGACGGTTTCAGGGCACATTATGAATTTTTTTCTGTGTCTAAAAAATTTGGAATGCCTTGTACTCTATTATTTCATAAAAAATCAAAGTTTATCTTTCTATGGCTTAGGAAAACTTCTCAACAGTTCATTGGCCACCAAAAATCCCATCTTTCGGCAGCTTAAAACGGGATCCTGAACAACCTTAACCATTGAAAGATCATTGACCCTAGTTTCTAATAAAATGTTTGAATATCAGCTTTCGGTGGCTTAGGAGAAAATCTCAACGTTCATTAGCCACCAAAAATCCTAGCTTTTGGTAGCTTAAAAACAAAATCTAGGGTTTCCAAGCCACCGAAATTGGCTTTTTACTACAAAAAGTCATCTTTTTAAAATAACAATTCTGAGCGACTGGAGAATCATTTTGAGAAAATATCATATTTTTTGTTCCTAACATGTCATAGAACAATAACCTCTCTCATTTTTCCTACAGGTATTTCAAATTGGGAGAATCGAATCCATCTCTGAGCCCTAATTTTCGGATCTCAGAATTTCCCTGTTTTACACATGTTTTTGAAATACAGATACCTAGAAAATGTAAACAAATTTCAAACAACTAAGAGAGGTTTTTTCTCACAACAAACCAATATACAAAAACCTCTTTCATTTTATACACAGGTGTCATATATTTGAAGGAACAAATCCATCTCTGAGTCCTAGTGTTCAGCGGTTTGGCCAAATTTTTATGGCAAAAGATGACCTGTCGGTCCTCCAGGTGGCATTTTTGACCTCATCTATCAGTCCATGAATATTTGCTGCAGATGTTTAAGATTTTGAAGTAAGCCTAGGTCCCAGAGAATCAACCAGTTATTAAGGCAAGTATATGAACTAGATGTCCTAGAGAGAGAAATCAAAAGAACCAATGCAAGATTAACCAAAAGAAGTACTAAATTGCATGAATCTCTTCTAGAAATGAGAGGGATGTATACCCTGCTACAAAAAAAAAATCCTAGATTAATGAAGGAAAACACCAGGCTCTACAGGAAAATCAGGCTGTCAAGGTTGCAGATGAAGAGGTCAAACCCTAAATCTCAAGCTCACCAAAAGCTGGAAACCCTAACAGAAGTGGCAATAAGCATATTTGGCCCAGAAGCAGCCTGTGAGACTGTTGCCAATCCAAACCCTAGGCAAGCTGCAGAGACATCAAAGGGATAGAACCAAAACCTCTAAAACAACAAGGCAAAGAATTCAAACCCTAAATCTCAAGCACACCTTGCGCTTGAAACCCTAGCAAAGGCAGCAATAAGTCTTCAGGACCTAGAGGTAGCCCTTGATGTTGCTGATATTCCAAATCTTATGCAGGTTGAAGAAGTACCAGAAGGTCAGGAGTAAAGTTGTGAGAGGTTGATTAAAATATTAATTAAATTTTGCAGAAACAAAGCTTTCGATGGCTTAGGAAAATGCAGCAGTTGTTCATTAGCCATCGAAAGCAGAGCTTTCAGCAGCTTACATGCCCATAATTTTGTTTCCTTAACCACCAAAATCACAAAAGGGTGCAGAAATACATGCTTCCACATAGAACCAATTTTGATGGATACAAACACCTCAGGAGTGAATTATGGAGCTGAAAATTGATTAAAGACATTGGTGGAAGGGGTCTATTTCAGTTTTGAGGGTTCCATCAAGGTGAAAAGGTTGACAAACCATGACTTATCTATCAGATAATAGGTCATAGATCTACTTCATTAATCACTATAGTTATCAAAGAGTTCAAGGAGTGAACAAGTGTTAGAGTTAGATAGGGTAGCACTTAAATTAGGGTTTTTGACCTAATTTTGTAAAAACAATTATTTTATTTATTTTTAGTAAATCAGATCCAACTTTTCAGGATCTGAAATAAATTTTGTAAAGGCTATAATGCCTAGGACTAATGTTGAAGCAAGGGTTCGACTTCAGATACTTTTAGACCCTTATTGTTATCAAGCTTCACATGTTATTCATCATTTAATATAATCTCTTTTTCCATTATATGTTTAGCTTCCATATCTTTTCTATTCTGTACATGTGATTGAATGTTTGATTTAGGTTTATTCTGTTTATCTAATTCCAGATAGTTTTCATCCTATCTATGTGTTGATGAGTTGAACTGCAAGTATTCTTCCTTGTTATGATTAGCCATTCATATGTGATTGTTTTATGTATGAATTTGCCAGCATATTAAGTTCTACATTTATCCACCTTATTATCAACCCTCTGAACATTGGTGGTTAAAAGCCTTATCCTTTGATTGAGTTTTATGCATGTCTTGGGAGAGTGAGGTCTTGTAGGTCATCTGACTTGATCCATTTATAAAAACCAGTAAAAACATTTAAGCTACCAAGAATTCTCGAGCTACAACCTAGAGGAGTTTCCTAGAGTGATAACAAATTGGCGCCGTTTCCAAGGAGAGGAGATTGAAGCTCAGCTTCCCTGGGAGATGACATAGATCCTACTTTGATGATAGACAAAGTCTAGATACTATTCTAGTTGTAATCATCTATCTGTAGACTCCATTGAAATAAGGTGGCTTCAAGAAGACCAAGTACCAGAGAAAACCCTCAAGGGCCACCAGTAACACATGCTTCAGATCTAGAAGAGATTCTAAGAAGAGCTAGGGCTTCACTAAGATAGACCTCCAGAGATGGAAGGGGAGCTACATTAGGTATTTACAGAGGTATTTCTGCTATTATATCGAATAGACCTCCATTTCAATCTTCTTCTATGGAAGCAACTAGTTCTCAGAAGTTTATAAGTAAATCAGAAAATTTTAGGGTTGAGCAATCTTCAAGCACTGCTGCTTGTGAAGATCTCATCCCTGGTGACTCCACAATATTCAGATGTCAAAAGAATTTGTTGCTATTTTGGGTCAGAGGTTTGCACCTATTGACTTCTTCTAAGTTACTTGTTTCCCACATCCAGTACCTGATATGTCCGAATGGGGAGATTTTCTTCCTATCTTCAAAGAGGAGAAAGAAGACAATCCTACAGAACACCTCCTCAAGTTTCATGAATGCATGGATCTATTAGATCAAAAACATGAATATGTTTGTATGAAGATGTTCATGTATTCATTGTATGGTGATGCACGTCAGTGGTATTTTTCTTTACCTCCTTCCATCATTTCATCATTGAAGGATTTTCACCGAGCATTCAATGAGCACTGCAAAAGGTAGTTTTTAGATGAGATTGTATTTGGTAATTGCTATGATGAATATGAATTACATGATAAGGATGAAGATGTAAATAGAGACAGATCCATCCCCCACAATATGTAGCATCCCTTCAAGAATATTCAAGATGATGCACTTTTCCATCAACATGAACTAGAAATGAATTATAAAGGAGTTGAATGTTTTACTACCATCATTAAATCTGATTGTTGTGAATCTAAGGAATTGATTTCTTTAACTACACATGGAAATGATCAGCTTTCTTCTGGTCAAATGACCATTGAAATCAATAAGTCTAGCTCACAGTTTCCAGATTTGCAGATCAAGGGAAGATACAGTAACCATGAGGAACAATATTTTTCAGGGACTGTCTAATATCCATCTAGAACATCAGGAAGATCTTCCTTCTCCTTATGAATATGTTGCTTTAAATTATGACAAGGAACTAGGTAATATTTTTCCATATCTGTTTCAATTTTTTGTTGTTGATACTCCTATATTTGACCAAAACAATGATAAGGAAGAAGATGTTAAAATTTGTGAAGACTCATTGTTTACTCAAATTTCATCTAGTTCTTCTTTTTAGCAGAGAGATGATAAAAAATGTGTGCATGCTATGATAGATGCTTGTTACGAATATGCTACTCAAAAGTCCAATAAAGATATTTTTAGTTTTGATATATCTTGCAAAGATATTATTGTGGAAGGGGAAATTGTTACCTATGATAAGCCAGCATATCATCATGATGAATTCAGATTACGTAAATATGGTGAAGGGGAGCAAAAAGGTTCATATCAGTGGTTGAGCTTGCATTCCGATCCGACAAAGGTTGAGTAGTCCACATTCAACATTGACATCAGTAAAGGAAAAGATCAACAGCATAAAAAGGTATTTATTATTGGATTTTATGACCCTATTGATGACTATCTAGAACTTATGAGTAGCATAGTTATCAAAATATTCCTTTCAGAGGAAAGCTGGTTTTATGATCTGTTCAAACCACTTTTTTGTTGGCTATGCATTCCATTATTTTTCGGGTCAAGATCAAGAAAAGGTTCAGTAAATCAGTTTATGACATGGCTTCATTGCAAGCATGAATTTACTTGATTAAGAAACAATACATGGTTAGAGTAGGAGTATATAAGAAAATAAGCTCTTAATATGAGCAGCTAGGTCATTCAAGTTATTTTCATGAATAAGCAAAGCGGGCTACAGGAAAATTGCAGGGGATCAGTTATAAAAGACAAATCACTCCATGCTTGATGGAACACTATAGGATAGGTTTGAATGTTTATTTTACAGGAAAGGCATTTAGTCTAGGGTTCCTGGGGCCTCATAAGAAGGTTCCCATCCCAAAGTAGGAGCAAGATGTTATCTCCTAAATAAATTTAGTCTTCAATAGGTCAGACTTATTAAATTTATTTTTTCATAAGTGATGAAGATTTCAGGGCACATTATGAATTATTTTTCTATGTCTAACAAATTTGGAACTCCTTACTCTGTTATTTCATAAAAAATAAAGGTTTATCTTTCGGTGGCTTAGGAAAACTTCTCAACAATTCATTAGCCACCGAAAAGCCTAGCTTTCGACAGCTTAAAACGGGATCCCGAACTACCTTAACGACCGAAAGCTCATTGAACCTGTTTTCTAATAAAATGTTTGAATGTCATCTTTCAGTAACTTAGGCGAACATCTCAATGTTCATTATCCACCAAAAATCCCATCTTTCAACAGCTTAAAAACAGAAGCTAGGGTTTCCAAGCCACCAAAATTGGCGTTTTACTACGAAAAGTCATCTTTTTAAAATAACAATTCTGAGCGGCTGGAGAATCATTTTGAAAACCACTTGGAGTTTTTTGTTCCTAACATGTCATAGAACAATAACCTCTCTCAGTTTTCCTACAAGTATTGCATATTGGGATAATCAAATCCATCTTTGATCCCTAATTTTCGGATCTCAAAATTTCCCTATTTTACACATGTTTTTGAAATACAGATCTCGGGAAAATCAAAACAAATTTCAAAAAACAGAGAGAGGTTTTTGCTCAAAAAAAACTAATATACAAAAAAATATTTAGTTTGTACATAGGTGTCATATAGTTGAAGGAAAAAATCCATCTCTGAGCCCCATTTTTCAACAATTTGGCCAAATTTTTAGGGCAAAAGATGACTTGTTAGTCCTCCAGGTGGCATTTTTGACCTCATCTATCAGTCCATGAGGATTTGCTGCAGATGTTGAAGAGTTTGAAGTAAAACTAGGTCCCAGAGAATAAACCACCTATTAAGGCAAGTATATGAACTAGAGGTCCTAGAGAGAGAAATCAAAAGAACCAATGAAAGATTAACCAAAAGAAGTACTAAATTGCATGAATCTCTTCCAGAAATGAGAGGGATGTATACCCTGCTACAAAAAAAAAATCCAAGATTAATGAAGGACAACACCAGGCTCTATAGGAAGATCAGTCTATCAAGGTTACAGATGAAGAGGTCAAACCCTAAATATCATGCTCACCAAAAGCTGGAAACCCTAGCAAAAGTGGCAATAAACATCTTTGGCCGAGAAGCATCCTGTGAGACTGCTGCCAATTCAAACCCTAGGCAGGCTGCAAAGACATCAAAGGGACAGTAACAAAACCTCTAAAATAGCAAGGCAAATAATTCAAACCCTAAATCTCAAGCACACCTTACGCTTGGAACCCTAGTAGAGGCAGCAATAAGCCTTCAGGACCCAGAGGTATCCCATGATGTTGCTGATATTCCAAATCTTATGCAGGTTGAAGAAGTACTAGAAGGTCAGGAGTGAAGTTGTAAAAGGTTGATTAAAAGATTAATTAAATTTTGTAGAAACAAAGCTTTCAGTGGCTTAGGTGAACGCAGCAGCTATTCATTAGCCACCGAAAGCAGAGCTTTCGGTAGCTTACATGCCTAGAATTTTGTTTCCTTAACCACTTGTTGCAGCTGCAACTATTTTCCCAATTTTTTAAAATTTTGGACTCTCCTTTTAATTTCATTTTTCCTGGGATTGTTTGGATTTATGAACTCTATTTTTGTTTTCCCTCTGCTACAAATTTGGATTGTTTAAAGTTAAAGTGAGGTCAACTATTTTCATGCTATCCAAAAAACTACTTTTGTCTACCAATGCTTTAGACTTTGGAGTTTAAAGTTGATTTGAAAATGATGTCTTTTGATCTGAATGATTTCCTTCATTGCTATCAGAAGTCTATTTATATTTGAATAAAAACTTTAGTTCTCTTTGCTGCCACTATTTCGGAGGTGAAACAAACTATTTTTATGGCTACCCAGCCGAAAGTCTTTTGGAACTTAACTTTTTTTTTATTTGGTTTTTCGGAGGTCAGTTGAACAGTGAATCAGGGCCGTAGTTCTCTATGCAGCCGCCATTGTGGAAGCTAAATAATGAACGTCCCGATGGTAAGTTCTGTTTTTTCACCGATTCCTTGGTTTTATTGACCAAATTTTTACTTTGCGATGCTTTATTTTCGCTATAGGAACTGTTTTTACTATTGATCGAGGAGCTAGTCCTTTGCATTGCTGATATGGTGGCAGCATTGAGGCTTTGGTCGCCGATACATAGTCCCCAAAGCTTCCAACCGTCGATGTTTTTATGTTCACTGTAGAAATTTTAGTCAGTCTGTCTCTTGCCATTGCGGCTGTGCAGGGAACTATCCGACCGATGCTTTAGCGGTTTCGATCTTCGATGCTTAACTATCGGGGGTTTTCTAGCGTTTGGGAGTGCCGATAGTGCAGAAAGGTTGAGGACTAATCATTCGACGCATAGTGTTCAGAGCCTCTGATCATTGATGTTATTCTTGTCGTGGAACCCATAGTCTGATGGACTACTGCCATTGCAACTCCTCAGTGAACTGATCATCCGATGCTATAGTACTTCTGCCCGCCGAAGTGGATTATATGCCCGATGCTTAGCATTTATTCCTTCCAACTATAGGTAGGGTTTTCCCACTGTTTTTGTTGTGTTGTTACTCTATTTTATGGGATGGCATAATTTTCCCATCGGTGCTGGTCGAGTCAAGGTTTTTTCTGAGATGAAGAGCGCAGTTTGAGGGTTTGGTGTTTTCAGGAGTGTCGGTTGCATTGTCTTGGCTCATGATTTCTTTGCAAGGTTTCAAGTTAATTCAGATGCGGCTCGGTTTTAGATGCAGATCCTGTTCTATCGGGATTGTGATTTTAGTGGGACAGCGGGCTTAGAGGTTTTATGGACCCAGCTTGAAGGATTTTCTTTGCCTTATCATTTTTATTTTCATGCATCAATATTGTTTATAGTTCATTTTATAGAATGTATGTATCAGTACAGTTTATGTTACTTTGTTAAATGCTAGATGGTCTAAAATCTGCTATGTTCAGAATAGGGTGACTACTGCAAGCAAGATATGTCTAAAAGTCAAAACAGAAGGGAGGCAGCAAGGAAAGAAGAGGCTGAAGCATAAAAAATTGAGATAGAAAAAGGAAGGATAAAGTGAAGGTCTGAGACCAACAAGGTCTAAAAGGACCAGTGGATTCGATAGCAGCGGAGGCCCAGGCTTGAGAAAATTTTATCACTGATCAAGTTGGTCTCTCGTTATAAAAGTGCTCTTAAAATCTAAATCTGAAATGTAACGTATTGTATGAATCATGAGAACTCACTAAAATACAAAATTGTGAGAATGAATGGTTGGGGGGGGAGCCCAAAGGTCACCGAAGGGTAGCCCAAGATTTTTTCTTGTAGTATAAGTATAGGAGAGTTATATAGAGTAATGGACTTTTTCCCAGATAGATTTGTGAGAGTATGATGTAAGAAGAACTATTTCCTTTTGCATAAATAAATTACAAGTTTCCTATTGGAGAAAGCTTTGTGGAAGGTTTCAAATGTTGTGCTATGGATTTGTTGAATGTGAACTATTTCGTTTTCAGCCGTTATCCATTAACTTTGAGATCGTTCTAACTCTTTGAACCTATGTTCTTGTTGTGAATGCACTCTAGTTTATTCTATGAAATTTCGACTGTGGGTAATGAATGCTTTTCATAAACAATGAGCTATCTTGTTGTTCATATATCTATAAATGTTCATGTGTTTTGAAATAAGTAACAACTATCTGTGATTTTTCTTAATGCATGCGAAAAATACATTACTCATTGATAAATGATAATCTTGCTCTCTAGGGATAGGTTAGATAGTTAGTTTTAGTTTTTTCTTTCTCTATGTGGTTTAGATGCAAGAGAGTTAGGACGAGAGGTAAGAACCTACGCATCACATTGTGAACACTCCTCGTATTCTCTATCAATCTACATTTTTAGATAGGCACTTGCATCTCATACATAAATACAAAAAACTAAAAACATACGCAGTGGACCGGGCCGTAACCGGTAAAACCCTTTATTTTTGTTACTTGACCTATGGTAGCCAAAACCGTAAACCAAACGGATTCCCCATACCAAATAGTAACGAGCTAGTTGGGAACGTTTACTGGGGAGAATCACTAACTTTTGTTACTTGTAATTTTCCAGGCCTCAATAGTTTTTGGCGCTAGAAGGAGAGCAACCAGTGCATGGTTGGCTGAGGAAACTTATTTTCTCGAGATTATTCCACCAGTGATAGTTCTGAAAGTAGTCTGTTTCCCAATCCAATTCCTGAAGAGAAGGGTAAAGAGCATCTATATTCTGTCGATAACGAAGTAGTTAATGATATGAGAAGACATACTAGGGCATATGTGAAGAAGATTGGAGGATTACCAATTATTCCTATCTTACGCAGAAGAGAATATAAGAAGAAAGACCGCCTTATGTTGGAAGACACAGTGTTGGTTGGAGATTTTGAAGAACTGGTAGAAAGAACCTTACAGGAAGTTATTCAGCCTTTGAATCACATGGGCCTAGATACACCTTACTGTTCACCTATTCATACCCTTGTTCACTTACCACCTCATTCTCCACCCAGACTCATGGTAAACGTGAATGCAAATCAGCCACCCAACCCACTGAACCCACCACCTACTTGGAGGGCTAGGTCACCTTTAAACCTGGCACCCCCTTTACATGACTTACCTCAAGATTTTGAGAAAATGATTCCCAAGTTTGACCCAAGTGAAAATATTTTTGTAGATGATCATTTACAAAGCTTTTACTTGGCTATAGAAGGACTAACGGCTGGAGAACATGAATATGTAGTCTGCAGATTGTTTCCACATACCTTGAAAGGAGCAGCAGCCTCATGGTATTTTTCTCTTCTTGCAAACTCAATCCCAAACTGGGACACATTTGAAAGAATATTCAGAAGTAAATATGCAGCCTAGAAAAATCATGCAGCTCTAATGAAAGGGTTGTGCACTTTAAAGAAAGAAAGAAAAGAAAAAGTGCCATTAGAGGAAATTTCAACTCAAAATGGGCCTTTTAAATTTTATTCAAGTTCCATGTCATCGTGTGTTAGCTAATGAAATTGCTTTAAATTTTAAATACCGTATAGGTCTTAAACACTTTCTTAATATAAATTTGGGGATAGGTATCATAAAAAAAAACTACTTTTTTTGTTTGTATTTTTGACATATCTCCCTGTGTTTTTACTCAAATTTCGATCGGGAGAGCTTATTGGATGCGGAATTTAATTCCGCATCCAATGAGCTCTCTCGATCGAAATTTGAGTAAAAGCACAGGGAGATATGTCAAAAATACAAACAAAAAAGTAGTTTTTTTCTTTTCTTCCTCCAAAATTAATAAATATTATTTTATTATTTTAACTATTATTTTATTAGTTCATTTTAGGAGGTCCATTTTGAGTTGAAATTTCCTCTAATGATAGTTTCACCCAAAGGTTTGCTGCTTATCTTAAGAATTTTTCTGCAAGTGATAAACCATCTAATAAAGTTCTGAGTGAATACTATACTTTAGCTCTAGGGCCTGACTTGGCTATGTTTTCCGATATGACAGTCAAACCTACATTGTCAGAAACTTATGAAGAAGCTGAGAGAGTAGAAGCTAAAAAAGAGAGCATAGAACATTATCCTAAGCAGTCGGGAGAAAAAACTTTTGAAGGAATGCTGAAAATGATGCAGAAACTATCTAATAGAGTGATATATTTGGAAAAAAAAAGGAGTCTCATAAAGCATACAAGCCTTACTATGAAAGGAGAGAGGACAACAATCAATCTAAACCTCCTCCACACAGTCCTGCATCAATGAATTTAACTGAGGTGGGTATGGATAATTTTTGCACCTTTCATCAGTAGCCTCATTCTGAAAAAAATTGCCCTCAATCGATCAATTCAATGACATTAGTAATAAATCAGCATTGGACTCTAAACTAATAGAAGTTGATGATGAGGAAGAAAAGAGTAATAAATCCACAGAAAAACAAGCGGATGATGCTCTGGTTTTATGGGACTATGTCTCACTTTTTGATATAGAAGACAAAGGTTCTATGAAACATGAAGAGATATAAAAAATAAATGTAACCACTAGAAGTCAAGGTTTGCTAAATAAAGACAATTCAATACTTCCGAAAATTAAGAGACTTCAAGAGAATGTAAAGAAAATTCAGAAAAACAACAAAGATGATAAAATACCTAAATTTACCATTCCCAGTCAAGATCCGAAACAAGTCAAGATGACTATTAAGCCTATTGAAGACAAATTTGATAATGTCAAGGAAAATCTCAAAGCACCTGAGATGGGGTACGATATTGTGGAGGACATTAAAAGGGCTAAGGAAAATATTTCGTTATTTGAAATTTGTAATGTACCTCAACAGAAAGAAATATTGTTAAAAGCACTTGAAGTACCAAACAAAGAGTTTCCCACTAACAACCAACCTGTAGAATAAATTGTTGAAGCAAGTATGGGAGGTAAGGCTAGGTTTAAAACTCGACCATTCCTCTTGACTTTTGAGATTTTAAACCATAACGTGCACAATTGTTTAGTACACTCAGGGTCAGTAGTCAATGTTATGCCACTTTTAGTCTGCAAAAAGATCAATGGACAACTTAAACCCACTACCTGGCAGGTTACTCAGCTAGATAGGACCAATGTGAAAGTAGTCGGGGAAATGGAAGATGTTCCGATTCACTTATATTCCAATGAAAATATATGTCAGTACATTGATATTGTGGGAAGACATACCTAATGTTTATGGGCTTGTTTTGAATTGAGACTGGTCAGCAAGGCTAAATGGGTATTTCTCATCAGATTGGTCACATATGTGGTTGCCTCATAAGGGAAGTCCAAAATAGATAAAGATATTAAGAGAGCCCCTCATGAAACACAATGTTACTCAATTGGAAGAAAAGAATGAACCAGTGAATTCTGTATTGGGAAATTATCTAATTGAGCTAGAACTGGGAAACTACCAAGCAAAATAAGCTAGCAGTACACCAGACACCCAGCCCGATCTCCTTCGATTTTCACGGGTTGATGAGATTGATTGTAAAATAGTAGATGTAGTTTTTGATAATGGGTAGGCCTTTTCCAATTTACAGTCAAGCCTAGCCCCTCAACTTACAAGCTGCCAGATTTACAGGGGTGGGCAGAGAGCTGACCAGTTAGTGGTTAGTTCTCAAACTTTATTTTCTTGGTTTTTATTTCTCGATTATCTTGCACATAAATAAACTGATTTGGTTGTTTATTTTTTGATTTATTTTATTTCTTCTTGTTTTAGTTAGTTTTTGATTGATTTCAATAAAAGAAGCAAAATTTTGGTTGCATGGAGAGCATCAGAATTATGGTTAACAAAAATACTTGATTATAAGACTTTGTACTATTGATTTATCTGAAAGAATTTCTTCTAGTTTAACATTTTTCCTAAATGGCTATGAACACATTGAAGTCCTACTTAATCCTTGTAAAATAACTCAGTATCAAAAGGTCTGGAATACTATTTTGAGGCTCCATCCATATTACATTTAAAAATGTCTAAGGGGGTGACAGGAAGGACCCATGGAAAGGAAGCAGGGTAAACAGTATATGATATATAAATGATCCCATGCCAAGAATTGAAATCCAAAAGGAAAATAAGAGTAAAAAAAAATTCTCCTAAGAAAGCAATATGTATCAAAACAAAGTACTGAACCATATGAGTACAAAATTGCTGAAGTTCTTCTCCATCCATGAGCTGAAAATTAAATACATCTCTCACACAAAAGGACACTATGGATAGATGAGCTTGAATAAAAATTCAGAACGCAAAGCATGCAGGAGGACTCAAAAAGGACAAAAAAGTCCAAAAGCACAAAAGTGCAGAATGGCATGGGAATGAGGAACAAATGAATATTTATGTTTACCATATGTTACAATCCTGTGGTGTCCAAGCTGGAAGCTACCCAAAGACAGAGGTAAAAATTGAAACTCATATTCCTGGCCTTAAAAGAGTTATCTTGACTTTGAAATCTTGGTTTTCATTTTCCGAAATTGGACTATCATCAATGATTAAAAGTACATACATTTTCCATTTGGGAAATATAGACATCTAGAAGAATTCAACATGTTGGTTTTATTGTCAAACAATCTATTACTTAAGGAACAAATTGTCTAGAGATCTGGGTTAACTAGGTAGTCACCAATTGTTGCAGCTACAACTATTTTCCCAAATTTTTAAAATTTTGGACCCTCCTTTTAATTTCATTTTTCCTGGTATTGTTTGGATTGTTGAACTCTGTTTTTGTTTTCCCTCTGCTACAAATTTGGATTGTTTAAAGTTAAAGTGAGGTCATCTATTTTCATGCTTTCTGGAAAACTGCTTTTGTCTGCCAATGCTTTGGACTTTGGAGTTTAAAGTTTATTTGAAAATGATGTCTTTTATCTAAATGATTTCCTTCATTGCTATAGAAAGTCTATTTATGTTTGAATCAAAATTTTAGTTCTTTTTGTCGCCACTGTTTCGGAGGTGAAACAAACTATTTGTATCGCTGCCCAGCCGAAAGTCTTTTGGAACTTAACTTTTTTTTTATTTGGTTTTTCGGAGGTCAGTTGAACAGTGAATCAGGGCCGTAGTTCTCTATGCAGCCGTCATTGCAGAATTTAAATAATGAACGTCCTAATGGTAAGTTCTTCTTTTTGGCCGATGCCTTGGTTTTATTGACCAACTTTTTACTTTACGATGCTTTATTTTCGCTATCAAAATGGTTTTGAGTATTGATCAGGGAGCTAGTCCTTTGCATTGCTGATACGGAGGCAGCGTTGAGCCTTTGGTCACCGATACATAATCCCGAAAGCTTCCAACTATCGATGTTTTTATGTTGACTACAGAAATTTTAGTCAGTCTGTCTCCCTTTGTTGTGGCTATGCAGGGAACTATCCGGTCGATGCTTTAGTGGTTTTGATCTCCAACGCTTAACTATCGGGGGTTTTTAGCATTTGGGAGTACCGACATTGCAGAAAGGTTGAGGACTAATCATCTGATGCATAGTTCTCAGAGCCTTTGATCACCGATGTTATTCTTGTCGTGGAACCCGTAGTCTAATGGTCTTCCACCATTGCGGCTCCTCAATGAACTGATCATCCGATGCTATAATACTTTTGCCCTCCAAAGTGGATTATCTTCCCGGTGATTAGCGTTTATTGCTTCCCACTGTCGGTAGGGTTTTCCCACCGTTTTTGTTGTGATGTTACTCTATTTTATGGGATGGTGGAATTTTCCAATGGGTGCTGGTCAAGTCAAGGTTTTTTCTGAGATGAAGAGCACAGTTTGAGGGTTTGGTGTTTTTAGGAGTGTCGGTTGCATTGTCTTGGCTCATGCTTTCTTCACAAGGTTTTGAGTTAGTTCAGATGCGGCTCAATTTTATATGTAGAGCCTGTTCTATCGAGATTGTGGTTTTAGTGGGACAATGGGCTTAGAGGTTTTTTGGACCCAACTTGCAGGATTTTTGTTGCCTTATCATTTTTATTTTCATGCATTAATATTTTTTATAGTTTATTTTACAGAATGCATGCATTAGTGTAGTTCGTGGTACTTTGTTAAACACTAGATGGTCTAAAATATGTTATGTTCATAACAGGGTGACTAATGCAAACAAGATATGTCTAAAAGGAAAAATAGAAGGGAGGCATCAAGGAAAGAAGAGGCCAAAGCATAAAAAGGAGAGATAGAAAAAGGAAGGATAAAGTGAAGGTCTGAGATCAACAAGGTCTAAAAGGACCAGCAGATTCGATAGCAGCAAAGGCCCAGGCTTGGGAAAAATTTATCATTGATCAAGCTGGTCTCTCGTTATAAAAGTGTTCTTAAAATCTAAATCTGAAATGTAACGTATTGTATGAATCATGAGCACTCACTAAAAGACAAAATTGGGAGAATGAACAGTTGGGGGGGGAGCCCAAAGGTCACCGAAGGGCAGCCCAAGAGTTTTGCTTGTAGTATAAGTATAGGAGAGTTATATAGAGTAATGGACTTTTCCCTAGATAGATTTGTGAGAGTATGATGTAAGGAGAACTATTTCCTTTTGCATAAAGAAATTACAAGTTTCATGTTGGAGAAAGCTTTGTGGAAGGTTTCATATGTTGTGCTATGGATTTGTTGAATGTGATCTATTTAGTTTTCAGTTGTTATCCATTAACTGTGAGATTGTTCTAACTCTTTGAACCTACGTTCTTGCTATGAATGCACTCTAGTTTATTCTATGAAATTTCCACTATGGGTAATGAATTCTTTTCGTAAACAATGAGCTATCTTGTTTTTCATATATCTATAAATGTTCATGTGTTTTGAAATAAGTAACAGCTGTCTGTGATTTTTCTTAATGCATGCGCAAAATACATTACTCATTGATAAATAATAATCTTGCTCCCTAGGGATAGGTTAGATAGTTGGTTTTAGCTTTTTCTTACTATCTGTGGTTTAGATGCGAGAGAGTTAAGACGAGAGGTAAGAACCTGTACATCACATTGTGACCGCTCCTCGTATTCTCTATCAATCTGCATTTTTTAGATAGGCACTTGCATCTCATACTTAAATACAAAAAACTAAAAACATACATGGTGGACCGAGCCGTAACTGGTATAAACCCTTTATTTTTATTACTTGACCTACAGTAGTTGGACCGTAAACTAGATGGATTCCCCATACCAAACAGTAACGAGATAGTTGGGAACATTTACTAGGGAGAATCCCTAACTGTTGTTACCTGCAATTTTCCAGGCCTTAGCACCACCGAAAGCACAAAAGGGTGCAGAAATCCATGCTTCCACACAAAACCAATTTTGATGGATACAAACACCTCAGGGGTGAATAATGGAGCTGAAAATTGATTAAAGACACCGTTGGAAGGGGTCTGTTCCAGTTTTGAGGGTGCCATCAAGGTGAAAAGGGTCACAAACCCTACTTTCTTTTGACAAACCGTGACTTATCTTTTAGATAACAGGTCATAGCTCTACTTTAGTGATCACTACATTTATCAAAGTGTTCGAGTGAACAAATGTTATAGTTAGATAGGGTAGCACTTAAATTAGGTTTTGTTGACCTAATTTTGCAAAAACAGTTATTTTATCTATTTTAAGTAAATCAGATCCAACTTTTCAAGATCTGAAATAAATTTTGTAAAGGCTATAAAGCCTAGGACTAATGTTGAATCAAGGGTTCAACTTCAGATACTTTTAGACCCTTATTGTAATCAAGCTTCTCATGTTATTCATCATTTAATATAATCTCTTTTTCCATTATATGTTCATATTCCATATCTTTTCTGTTCTGTACTTGTGCTTGAATGTTTGATTCAGGTTTATTCTTTTTATCTAATGCTAGATAGTTGTCATCCTATCTATGTGTTCATGAGTTGAATTGCAAGTATTCTTCCTTGTTATGATTAGCCATTCCTTATTATCAACCCTATGAACATTGGTGGTTAGGAGCCTTATCTTTTGATTGAGTTTTATGCATGTATTTAGAGAGTGACGTCTTGTAGGTCATCTAACTTGATCCATTTAGAAAAACCATTAAAAACATTTAAGCTACCAAGAATCCTTGAGCTGCAACCTAGAGGAGTTTCCTGGAGTGATAACACATCCATAGTGCACTACAACACATCCACGGTGTTGTTCTGAAGGTAGTTCTAGTCGCATATCTGGTGGACCCACATGAATTATCGATGATGCAATCAATGATGGAGTGTTATAATGTGACAAGAAGGTCTGATGATGGTGATGATCCAAGGAACATCAAGATTCCAGAGGAAGAAGGAAGTTGGGATATTGTTACACCTGAGATACTGACATACAAAGTAAATCAACCATTGAATATTCCTAAATTCAACATTGAGACACAGGAGCAAAAAAAGTTCATGGATATTGGAGACTACTGGGATGAAGAAACAATGACAAAGATCATTGATCTGTTGCATGAGTTTTAGGATTTGTTTCCGACAAAGTTCTATGAAATGAAGGGGATACTAGGATATTTGGGAGAGATGAAGATCCATTTGAAGCCAAAGGTGAAGCCAATGTGACAACATCCATAACGTCTGAATCCACGATATAAGGAGAGAGTAATGGCTGAGCTCGACAGGATGTTGGACATAGGAATCATAGAACCAGTTGAAGAATCAGAGTGGATCAGTCCCATGGTTGTCTAAGATAAGAAGACAGGTGAGGTTCAGATTTGTGTTGATATCAAAAATATGGATGACGCATTCCTTCATGATCCATTCCCTACACCGTTTACTAATGAAATGTTGGAAGGAGTAGGCAGTCAAGAGATCTATTCATTTATGAATGGCTTTTATAGCTATCATAAAATAAAGATTACAAAAGAAGATCAACATAAGATGACGTGTGTGACTTAATGGGGATTTTATCAGTACACAGTGATGCCATTTGGACTGAAAAATGCACTTGTGATATTCTCTACGATCATACTTGCTGCATTCAAGGATTTTATACATACGTTTTTGGCAGTATACATGGATGATTGGAATATTTCTGGACTGATAAAGGATCATCTCGTGAATCTGTGACTGATGTTGGATAGGTGTCGACAACATCATATTGCGCCAAATTCGAAGAACTGCATATTTTGTGCACCTTTTGGGATGTTTCTAGGGCACATTGTATGTACTAAAGGACCACTAGTCGATCCAGCTAAGATTACATTGATTCTGAACTTACAACCACCTACGAATGTGAAGAAACTTAGAGCGACACTAGGCCATACTGGATACTATCGCAAGTTCATTAGAGGAAATGCCACGAAGTTGTTGAAGAAGGATGCACAGTTCACATGGAGTCAGGGTTGTCAGGGAAGTTTTGATACCTTGAAGACGAAGATGGCTACAACACCAATACTGGTTTTTCCAGATTGGATAAAGGAGTTCCATGTTCATGTTGATGCATCATCAACCACGCTAGAAATGGTGTTGGTGCAACCAGGTGAAGGAGATGTTGATCACTCGATTGCTTTCTCCATTTGGAATCTGTCATCTACGGATAATAATTATACTACGATAGAGAGAGAATGATTGGCAATAGTTTACGAAGTGAAGAAGTTTCGACACTATCTCTTGGGAGGTCATTTCAAGATGTTTACACATCACTCTACATTGAAATACCTATTGAATAAGCCTATGTTGGGGGGGGAAATATGTTTTTATATACTTATCTTCCAAGAGTTTTATTTCAAGATAAATGTGAATTCAAGTTGCTTGAATGCAGGACCTGACCACTTGTCACAAAAAGAGACAGGCGAAGAACCGATGAACGTTGAATATGGGTTACCTGATGCACAACTATTCATAGTTGGAATGGTTGACGATTATTATGAGAAAATAGCTCAGTATTTGGTGACATGAACAAAACCAGAAGGGCTCACTACAAATCAGAAGAAGCATTTGGTAGTTCGAGTTGCATATTTCCAGCTGATTGTTGCAGAACTCTATAATATGGAACCTGATGAGATCCTACAATGATGTGTCCCACCAAATGAATAGGAAAGGGTCTTGGAGGAAGCACATGTGGCGTTTTTCAGGTAGACACTATGGAGGCCTGGCTACTTCCAGGAAGGTACTTCATGTAGGGCTTTGGCGGCCAACTCTCAACGGGGATGTGGCAGACTATGCAAGGACTGGTGATGTTTGTCAAAGGATTGGGAAGCCATCATAGACGGATGAGGTGTCTCTAGTACCTTATGTGCATTTCAAGGTGATTCCATGAAGGAGGGTAACACTTTTTGGCCAAATTTGGAGATGAAAACCTGATTTTTTACTCATGTGCTAGATAGAAGCCCTCGAAATGCATATATTCCATGTGAATTTCAACTTGCAGTAAAAAAATAAATTGTAGAATATTATGTTGGCTTCCCAATGATATTTTTTTTTAAATATTCCCATGTCATTTAATGTGTGAGATTTTTCATTTAATGAACTATGTGACCTTAAAATTTTGAAGAAGTTAATAAGTTGCTCGTGTCCATCCCTAATAATTCAATCTTAAATTAATAATTTAAATATATATATATATATATATATATATATATATGAGCATGATCTACACAAAATGCACTGTGGTTTGCATATTTTTTTTTAAATTTATTTCGCAATATACAATTATTTATTATTTTTTGAAAGTGACCACATCTGATTTCAGCATCATTTTATACACATGTGTCCATCCCATATTCTTTTCACTATTTTGAAAAATTGAAAAAACAAATATACTCTTTTGAAGAGAACATGTCTATGTGTGGGCTACATATTTTTAAGAAATTTTTGGATGTGTATATTTTACCCTACGGATTTTTCTTTGAGCTGCTTCGAAGTTGTTGTCTGGTTTTCTAAGTGTAAGTTCTAAAACTAATTAAAAAAAACCCATATGAATGCCAAAAAGCATGCATCATATCTCAATGGATAGAGGATTCAATGACAAATATATCGGTATGAACTCCACTCAGTTCTATGCCATGAATGGGAAGGTTTACACCCCTAGAAGACACATAAACATTGATTTTCTTGTAAGAGGGATAAATCTCTATTTTTCAGGCCCTCGATCGAGGTCTGGAGCTCAATCAAGTTATTTAAATGCCTCGATCAAGGTTTGAATAGAATCTCAATCGAGGGTTTATCAAACCCTCGATCGAGGGTTTGATAAACCCTCGATCAAGCTTTCGTTAAAACCTCGATCGAGCTACCGTTAAACACTCGAAAAAAAAACTGAACCAAAATACCAAAAGAAGTTTATTAATGGATGGATTTGAGAAAGTTCTAAGTGTGATTAATTAAGAGCTCGTGGATCTAAAATTTGTTGTGCTTTGTACCAGTCCACGATTCAATGAATCGACAGTCACAGGTAGTAATTTAAGTTATTTAATGAAAATGTATAATGCTTATACCTCTATGTTGAAAACATTTTTCATGTCGATGTAGGCCACTACCCTCTTTATTGTCTTACCAAAATGCAATGGTAATGAGGAAAAAGACCATGGAATAGATACAATAAAACCTTCAATGCATCCTAGCATGATAACTCAAAACTTTAACCAATAGTTGTGAAACCAGTGAAGCCAAGGATTCATTTTGGGGCTTTAACAATAATTTTAGAGTTCGTGAACTACGTGCATTTAATTTTTTTTATGCTTATATTCAAGTTGTATCATGATGTGTTTTCATTAGAATTCAACATCTAGCTTGTTTATGTCATCGATGGTTGGAAAGGAATTTCAACATCATTTGATTGTTATCAGCAATATATCTAATGTGTATACAATGTAGTACATAAATGTAGTGAAAGGTTTTAAATACTAAAAATACTTTGCTCCTTCATGCACACGAATATGGACACCCAAAAATTTATTTAATCATTTTTTTTCAAATCACGTATTGTTCATGGGTATTAAATTGAGCACATAGATCTATGGACAAACACACAACTCACAGGATAGATCACACAATTTACTTAGTTATTGAAGAATGAAATAGTGCAAAAATGGCTTGCAGTTGTGAATGATTTTCATTAATCAAAGACTAATTAGATAATAATTACAATAAAGTACAATGGCTTACATAGCCACATGCAATTTGAATCCACATGAGGAAATTCGAATTGATTGGACTCTACTTGACTGTAGGTAACTAAGACCTTGTCTAAATCACTGTCAGAGGACTCAATAGTTAACTAACATTGTCTAAACCATTACCGGAGTTCAACGGAGTTCTAAAACACAACTCAAGTGTCTACTTCAGTGTTGATTGAGGCTAACTCACTATGGTAGGTAAGAAATGCACCTCTCCTACATGCAGCCATGCAAACCTAGTGCTAACTAAATGTAGAGGACTAGAACTAAATGTAACTGACTTTTAACTCAGCTTGACTAGTCACCAACTCAACTCAACTGACCTTGGTTGGTATCAGCACTCCCAATGGCTCCTAAATTGTAGGGATTGGTCTAGGAGGCTCCTAAAATGATGCATGCAAGTGCAGTCAGTGGCAGTAGACCTCAATTAGTGTTCCCCACACTTTAATAACTGGAACACATGCCCCAATTAGGCCAAGTGGACCCAATGGTGCTAGTGACTAAAAATAGACATGGTGGACTCCCGATTTACACATTACTCCTGATTTAGACATATGACCAAATTGGACAAGGGAGGATTAATAATCCTAACACCCCCCTGAATTCTAACTTAGACAATCTGTGGGCCCTGGTAACTAAGAACATAGGTCACCCATTACATCAAGTAAAGTAAAGTAACTACTCAATACAAGGAGCTGGGGAAAAAACCACATGGGAAAAATCCCCCCCTCTAATCAAGCAGGTAGAATCAAGATCAATCTGGTTCTTCTATGAACAGGTATCCTAGGGCCTGGAATATGAACTTATCCATCATTATGTATGGAGGAATCTTCCTCTTTGGAAGAAGAATGATATGCTCAACTAAATCATAAATAAAGACAGTTGTCGGATGAAGACTAGACCCATGTAGAGAAACTAAATTCAACTGATAAGTGAGAAAAGGTTCTTGACGATTCATAACATGTGAGAAAAACTCAAGAAACTGATATTTTGCAGCCATGAACAGAAAACTATGAGTGGTAAAAACAGCCCCAAGTGTTAGGAGCAAGTGTCCAGGTGGATGCAGAAAATCTTCCTCTTTACCAATTCTGTGAGGAGATGAGAATGTGATCAATGGTAGAGAAGCACTGAGACTGTTGAGAGAAAATGCTTGAGATCCATAGTCTGATATAGCTTCTAAAATATTTAATGAATCACATAATAAAATATCAGAAACCTCATAAGAAGAAACTAACACCAAATCCTTAGCAACAATTTTGAGGAAGAATTGCGGTACTTGATTTTTCACACCGGAATTGGTGAGAGCAGCTACAAGCATGACTGAAAGATATTGGATTTTAAAATTTGAACCAAATAATATCATATCAGAAATTAAATCAGATATCAATAAGTTCACAACATATCCAAAACTATGAAATGAAATCAAATCCTCAGCAACAGTTTTATAAGAGACTTGCGGTACTTGTTTCTTCTCAAAATTGATGAGAACAGCTACAAGCGGTACTGAAAGCTTATGAACCTGAAATTATGAACCAAGCAATATCAGATCAGATCTAAATAAGATAATATCATATCCAATAAGGTCCATATCAGATCCAAAGAAATGGTCAACCGAGACGGTGGATGCATAGCTTTCTTCTTCTTCAAAATTCTGAATTTTGGTGCATGCAATCCTACAGGAATTTGCTAGAAGATATACATCATGGGGAGTGAATGGATCACTATGGTAATCTGATATTTCTTCCAAAATATCCAAGGTATTACATATTATCACACAAGCAGCAACATTAGAGAGACAAAAATCAAATTCCTCTTCACTTTTGGAAGTAATTACTGGAAAATTTTGCACATAATTCAAAGGAAAATCACCGATGAATGTTTGCATGGAAGTGCAGCAGTATTTTTCTTCAATATCAGAGATTTTAATGTGTTATTCTATTTCAGCCATATGAGGAGATGAGATATCAAATATCTCATAAACTTCTGGAGCATCAGGAGAAGGAGTCACTGCAAGGAGACTGTCTTCAATTCGAATTAACTGTGTAGAAGCTTTTGCTTCTTCTTCATCTTGAACAACTTCATCAGAGAGAGTGAAGGATAATAATTTTGGATTTAGAATGATTTTTGTTCTGAATATGCTCTCCAAATTTCTATTATGATCCTCTTAAATCATTCCAAAGGTTATGTCCAATATTTTCCAGAGATCTTTTGGTTTTTTAATGGACATTTTGACGTAGCGCATGCTAGGAGAAATGGCCATATACATTGTTCCATAAGCTACATCACATTCATTTATCCATTCATCCTTTCTCTTAAAGGACTCCTCACCAATTCCAATAGACACCACAAATAGATCTTGTCTCTTCAGAGATGCAATCATCTTCATCTTCCATTCTGAATATTTTGTGGATAGGGTGAGAAGAGGAACTGATGAATCAATAATTGATGAATCCATTCGAATTTGTACCTGCAAATACACAAAATACAAAGTAAGGTCAAATACCTATGCATTTCAAGTTTTCATCACACCCATCATAATTGATTAATCAAGCTTGATCAACAATTCCTTTACTTGGGTTATTAAGTGGTAAACCTTCTACTTCTGGTGCAGAGTAGGAATGGAGCAAATTGCTCAAAAAAAATGATCCAGCTGGAGATATGAAGAGGAGAAGTGCCTTGTCTTCCGAGGCTCTAATACCATATTAAATTGAGCACATAGATATGTGGACAAACACACAACTCACAGGATATATCACACAATTTACTCAGTTATTGAAGAATGAAACAGTGCAAAAATGGCTTGCAGTTGTGAATGCTTTTCATTAATCAAAGAGTAATTAGATAATAACTACAATGAAGTACAATGGCTTAAATAGCCACATGCAATTCTAATCCACATGAGAAAATTTGAATTGATTAGACTCTAATTGATTGTAGGTAACTAAGACCTTGTCTAAATCACTGTCGGAGGACTCAATAGTTAACTGAACTTGTCTAAACCATTATCGGAGTTCAACTGAGTTCTAAAACACAAATCAAGTGTCTACTTCAGTGTTGACTGAGGGTAATTGACTGTGGTAGGTGAGAAATGCACCTCTCCTACATGTAGCCATGAAAACCTAGCGCTTGAATGTAGAGGACTAGAACTGAATGTAACTGACTCCTAACTCAGCTTGACTAGTCACCAACTCAGCTCAACTAACCTTGGTTGGTATCGACACTCCCAGTGGCTCCTAAATTGTAGGGATTGGTCTAGGACGCTCCTAAAATTATGCATGCAAGTTCAATCAGTGGTAGTATCCATCAATTAGTGTTCCCAACACTTTAGTTACTGAAACATGTGGCCCAATTAGGCCAAGTGGACCCAATGGTGCTAGTGACTAAAAATAGACTGGGTGGTCTCTCGATTTAGACATGATTCCTGATTTAGACATATGACCAAATTGGACATGGGAGGTTTAATAATCCTAGCAATGGAAACAAGGTATTCAAATTCAATTAAAATCAAGCATAGAATTATATGATAATAAAATTTAATAAAAGATAATTTCGACTAGAAAAATAATACTTGTGGGTAATAGTACATACCTGGAAGAAGAAACAAGTAAAAGCATTACTACTACCACTTCCTATAGGTTTTATGTGTAGATATTAGTCATGGAGTAATTGGAGTTAATAGATGATCAATCATATATATAACTCCAATTACTCCATCACCCATATCTACGAGTGAGTATAAATAACCCTTTTCTATCCAACAAACGCAGTGAATTATATCAAAGGTTTGTTGCCTATTTATAGTAAAAACGATTAAATATGCTCGATCAAGCTTCTTTTAACCCTCGACTGAGCTTTTTTTTAACCCTTGATTGATCACTTATACCTCGATCAATGGTTTGTCAAAATATTAATCAAGGGTTTGATAAAACCTCGATCGAGGGTTTAAAAATACCTCGATCGAGGGCTTAAAAAAACCTCAATTGAGGTCTTAACATCTCAATCGAGGGTTTGGAAAAAGCTCAATCAAGGTAGGTTTTTGTTTTTTTTCCAAAATTGCATTGCCAAAAATTGTAACCCACCTCCATGGATAGACCCTGCAGCCATTTGATAAATGGGCAGTGGAATTTTTGTGACTAATCAACCCACCCAGAAATAGAACCGATGCATGCTACATCATTACAGCGACATATTATCTGATGAGATTGGCGGAAGCTGCACCAGGCTTAGATTGCACCACTGCAACAACAACAAGGTTTCTGTTTGATAATGTGTTCACTCATTTTGGTTGTCCAAAGATATTGATGAGCAATCAGGGGAGTCACTTCATCAATCATTCCATCAGTGTGCTGACAGAGGAACTTCAGATACTGCACAAGAAGAGTACCATGTATCATCCACAAGTGAATGGGACAGTTGAGGCATTCAATAAGGTGTCGTATCATGCACTCACCAATATTTGCAACACAAACCGTGATGACTAGGATTTGAAGATTCCAGCAGTATTATGGGCATATCACACTACTTGCAAAAGGTTGACAGGGCAAACACCATTCAAGTTGTTGTATGGGAAAGAGGCAGTTATGCCAATGGAGTACATTGTTCTGAGTTTGCGCATTACATCAGCAACATGAATGGATGAAGAAGGAGAATTAGAGGAACACCTAATTTAGTTGGTGCAACTGAAGGAAGACCGCTTTGTCATAGGATTTCATCAGTGCGTTGAGAAAGACCGACAGAAATCCTGGCATGATCGGTATATCAAGAACAAACAATTTCAGCAAGGAGGCTTGGTGCTACTATATGACAGTAAGTTCGCCAAGCATCCAGGTAAGTTGCAAATGCATTGGCTAGGTCCTTATGTTATCAATTTCATTACTAAGGGAGGCGCAATATAGCTCCAACAGTTGGATGGTGTGATGTTTCCTAAGGTGGTGAATAGGGGTCGGCTCAATCCCTACATGACTGGACCGACGCTACATGATGCTTGAAACATTGCACAGTAAACAAAAATAAATTGTTTTCACATGAAGTGGTAGTAATTAAAATGTTGGCGCACTAGGAGCAGGTGGATGCGAAAGTAGAGGTGTTAAGGTCGCAGTTAGGGAACCATGTTGCGACATCCGCAGGAATGTGATAGGGTCAAGTCGGTAGTAAATCAAGTAGTTAAACCAGTTATCCAATGACGCTCTTAGACGAGAAGCACATTAATGGTGGATCTGACCATTACATTAGGAGGATCGACGATGGATTCAAGTAGTAAATGGAAAATTTGGTAGCAATGATTAAGAGATCCTTCACACGGTTGGTCGGTGCTATAAGAATTGGCAGGTCACGATTCGAAATCACCATTATGAAGATTGATTTGTTGAGTTGCGTTGCAGAGTTGTGAAGATTGTGTTGTCGAGTTGAGTTGCAAAGCAGAGTGAGGTTGAGGTGCAATGTTGAGAACTTGTTGGGTAATTGTGAGGAATACCGAGTGAGCCAGTACCAATAGAAATTTCTAGTGGGAGAGATTCACCAGTTATTCGGGTGATGATTGAGTAGGAAGCATCCAGCATGCCAATGGTATCGTCGTCAATCCCGATGAAGAATAGGGGGTCTCAGTGTCCCAAGTCCCCCGTACCAAAGAAGTGATCAAGGAGCACTTATGTGCAAGCATAGGCAGAATTTGTAGAACCAATGGTACCATCGACATCAGGAGTTGAGGACTCTGCGACCAGGAATGGGGTTTCCACTGCGAACATCCCCAAATAAGTTCCTCCATGCATACTTGATGCTAAGCTGCACAAGATAACAAAGAACCAGAGGTATCCGGTCAAGATGCCGACAATATCGCATGGGATGAAATGAACCATGGACATTGTGCCCTGCATAATGAAGATGAAGTATGAATATCATGACATTCTGGCATAAATTGAGATCATAGAAAATCCATTCATACTGATGAAAGAGGTAGACAATGGCCCAATAGTGTGCACTCTGCATGACTGGGCATTGGGATTGGACAAGTTGAGGCTTTTAGGCCTCATAAATATGCCGCATTTCAGAGGTTGGTGGAATCCAACGCATGTACAAAACAACTATTAGCATGCTTTCACGAAGGCTATTTGTGGCTGGAATGATTGGTACCACTCACTTGAGAATTGATTTAGCATATCACGGGGTTTCCCATGCAGGGGCCTGATCCATCGCAATACTTTCATAGTAAGGATAATGATAAACAACTAGTTGCGAAGCTAAAGAAGAAGTTTGGGATGTTTCACGACAAACAAGCATATGTGGTGGATACAATTAATGAGCAGGCTATGCGTGTTGCAAAAAATATTCTAGCCATGAAGGTGGTAAGGAAGAACCGACCCAATCGGTGCACTTTTGGGGTCATCGTGTGTGCTGGGTAGTGTGCCCAAGGCGTACAAATGAATTGGTCATTGTTTCTGTTGAACGCATTGATAGAAGATGCAATAGTGGTGCAGGAAGGGAAGTGACCGTTTACTTATAGCTGGTTGCTCATTTTGATCGCGCTAGTTTCTTAGATGGAGCTCGAGGACTACCAAGGCATGGATGTTGAGGTTGCCAAATTATGCAGAGGGGCACGATATTAAAACCTCTGGTACGTGAAGGAAGTGGAACATGTAAGAGACTGCTCAATACAATTTTGGTTGTATTGGGAGGTGCTACAGGCTGTAGCCATGAATATCTAGCACTTATCAGAAGAAGCAGTGGTAAAGTATCGATGCATTATCCATTTTGTAATGGGTTCACATTCCATTCATGTGTAGGCGTGACAGGACCTGAAAAAATAGTGGTTTCCCACACTTTACAAACATACTGATGAAGAGCTCGATGACATCATGTATGACTGGACTATGGAGTGGTGAGAACCAGTCAGTGTAGATGAAGTGTTAGACATTGCGACAGGTCAATCAACTGATTCTTTGGTGGATACTGCACCTGACCACCAGAGTGAGAAAGATTTGGATGAAGCATCAACAAGAACCCCAATGAATTCAGAAATGGATTAGAGTTTCAGGGAATCTAGAACAAAGAGGAAACAGGAGTAGGGTGAGGCTAGCGACACAATGCCACTGGCAGAGGAGCAAGTGATCCATATCATCGTGACCATCACATCAATGACAACTACGAGTGAAGCACAGTTGAAGAAATAGTATACTGAAGGCTTTGAAGAGGTAAACAATCAACTAAGTTCTTTAGTTGATGCAATTTTGCAAAGGGTGCCCAAAGAAAACATTTTGTGGAATGCTAGAGAGATAAGTTGTGGGAAGTGGTTCTATATTGTACAGATTCCTTCGCACATGATTGAAACTAACAGTGAGGATGCCAACGCCTCACTCCAGCAATTTTAGGAGCTCACATTGCATTTCAATGAACTGTCAACTCAGACATTGGTTCAACTGCAGAGGGTTGCAATTCAAGAGTTAGTCGACCAAGAACATATTGTCGACAATCACCTCTTGAATTCGCAAGAATGGGAGGAATAATCCAAGATAGAGATCGTAGACTTAAATAAGGCGTAGGACAGGCTCATCATCGAGAAGGCACAACTATGGGACAACAGGTCTAGGTTAAAGAAAGCAGTTGTCGACATGTATCAAGAAGTCCCAGTTATGGAGGAAGACCTAGATGCACCATCTAAAGCGCAGAAGTTAGGCCATATTATCGCAGTCTTCAAGAGAGACATCATAGATCTACAGGTATTGTTGAACCTAAGAATGGAACTAGAGGTAGTTGATGCACACAAAAGCACCATTGAATATGCAACAACACAGCTTGAAGACAGGGAAAAATAAGCTAAGGAAATTATGAATGCAACCACACAATTTTGTGGAAGCATGGTCTAGGATGATCAATTGGAGCAGCTAAACAAACAACTGCGGGAAGTTGAAGGTCAGTTGGCTGCACTCAAGACTTCGCTTCAAGAAATGAATCTGTTACTACAGGTGACCAAAGCGGTGGAGTTGAAGGATCTGTGACAGCGCATCTCCAAGGAAAGGGAATGACAACATCGTCGAACAACGCAGGTGTAATAATTCCAGGATATCGGTGAGCAACTAGCGCTTAAGGCAGTGAATGCACTTTAGGTCATGCTAGATAGCCGTAAGAAATTCACTGCTAAGATCGTGAACATCCATTTATGAAGGATGTTGTGGATTGCATAGACATCAGCGACAAGTTGAAGGATTAGGTTGAACAAGTAAAGAAACAGTATGAGGATTTCAAAACCAAGACGACATAGTACACTGCTTTTAACTGACATGGCATGAGGGCTAGCCACAAGATTGTGTTGGGGGCATGTTGGTAGGAAAATTTGGATATAGTTAGTTGAAAAACACCGAGGATGATGCACAAGGTTAAAGTTGATGCGCAAGATGGAAGATGGAGCGCAAGGTGGAGTGGTCATATTTTGTAGATTTTGGTCATATTTTGTAGATTTAGGTCATTATTTTGTATTTTTTGGTCCAGTAGTTAGGAAGTTGATTTAAGTGGACCACATTGTAAAAGGTGCAAGCCTATAAATAGATCTAGGAGTTGTAATGTTGAGATGCTTTTTGGGTAGAGATCATCTTGGTGTAATTGAAGAAATCTTGTGAAGATTGTTCTCTGTTTTGATGTGAATTAATATATGACATGGATTTGATGGAACAATTGTGTATTTTCGCTTCTTTCTATTTTCTTGTATTTCCTACGACGTGAATGTGGATGACTACTACAATATGATGTTGTTATCTAAATGATTTGATACTTCCATGTTTTCAATAATGTTATGTTGGTAGATTTGTTTATTCATCGATTCTCTTGCTACGATCCAAATAGGTTGATATGATGAATGTTGATATGAATTAATGATAAATGAACCAATTCTTGAATCTGTGAAGTAATGATGTGATAGTTGAATAGTAGATGCAAAACCCTTCTCCTTACTATGAAAACGTGGTTCTGACAGTTCTCCCTTGAACATCTCGGGTGAGACCTCATCTGCTCCACAGGTGTTGCTGGATAGGGTAAAACCTGTCTAGGTTGGTGCTCAGGGAGATTGTTGAGTTGAGGGTGTCGACAGAGAGTGAACCCCTGTTGACAAATCTGTGTTAACATGGGTTTATAAAGGTGTCAGTTGTTTGATCTCTTTATTCACTGTCATTCTATGTTGACATGGACTTCCCACTTGAGAGGTAGTAGGGAGCACTTTTCATGGAATCCGTCCACGTCAATCACCATCACCACATTCAAGTGAAGAGAGATACATGCACTTCATAGTGAAGTGTGGGTAGCATATGGGGATGATTTATCCATTACATAATGAGTATACCAATTTTACTTGGCCCAACGAATAAAATTGGATCGATACAGTTATATGTATATATAATTGTCCTTTAGTATAATGAATGATCATGTCAAGAAAGATGAATATGCCATTGGTGTGTTCAAGACAACGTCGTCCAGGTGGAGAGCATATTTTAATTTGGTGTAACAAATGGAAAATGAAAATACAATGGTGGACACTTAAACACTAAGACACACACCATGTTCTTCAAGCAAACAGTCATAGCCTTCCTTCCAAGTACATGTCTTCCTCCATTCTAAACCTAGTCTGGAGCATTGGAAAAATCAAAGAATTGTTCTCCTCTAGCATTCATTCAGAGTTTGAATCTTATTGGGATTATTATACTAATATAAAGGTTACAGTTCTTGAACTTCTTGCCTCGACTTCCCTTAGGGTTCCTACATTTTTTATTTCAAGTTCTTCGGCATCATAATTGGAAGGAAATCCAGGCCTCTGTGGGAAAGGATGGCCAATACCTATTATTCTTAGGACTTGAATGAATTTGGGCATAGTCACAACCATCCTGCTATTTTGATGTGGGTTTTTATTATTTCATTTGTCGTTGTTAAGGGCCGTACTCAGGGTGAAGTTTGATTTTGTTAAGGATATCTTGTAACTAAATGTGATACAAACTTGGAAAAGAAAAATGGAATACCATAGAATTTTATCATCTCTGATTTAATGAGGATGAGATTGTTTTCAAGCTATATTAGAGAAATCTAGTGGGAAGTGGGTCTTCCTTCAAGGTTTACATAATTACATTTCCTGGTGAGGCCATGGCAATAAAGAATCTCTAAAAAATAGGTAAAGTTTATTGAATTGATTGGATCAATTCAATGCTAGTTCCGGTGATCCAAACCTGATACCAATGTAGACATACTATTCATTTTCAAAATATGGCATTTAATTTCAGTTCTTGGATCATTTTCCGATTCAATTTTTACTAATATAGAACTTAATATTTATAATTTTTCCAATTGTTACAGGGATACTCTCCACTGACTTTTCTTGGATGGGTTAAAGTGAAAATGCAAATAATTTAGGTAAGAGACTTATGTCTGCATAAAAAAATACAATAAACTTAACATGGCAACAATCTTATGAAAAATCATATAAATCTTATGCAAATTCAAACTATACTTTCAAAGCTTCCAAAGCGTGTAAGTTTGTCGAAGGAGGCCATGAATAGTTACAATTCATAGTCCACCAAACATATTTTTTATGTTCCGTATACTACAACCATGCATTATATGTAACACTACCTAGGGAATTCCACCTATTGCAAGGAGTAAATGGTCATTAATTTTACATCGTCTCAAAATGTTCCTAGATTAATTGTTGATTGAACAGATTCAATTTAAAATTGTACAGTATCTAATCCATTTTACAGAGATTGAAAAAAATAGTCCACAAAATTGAAAATTATGTTCCAGAAGTTGGTCACAATTCTTCAGAGTGGATGGAGGGAAAGGAGCATCTTCAACATCCAAGTCTGGGGTCAAATTATAAGAAAACAGCTCAAGGTACCCCTAATAGAGACCCTTCTTTATGTTTTAATTAATTGAAACAAATAATTTGATTTGAAGAACAAATATCAATATCTAAATCATAAACTTTATTGATAATGATTGGTAAACTTGATCGACTTGGTTAAGGGTTGGATGGATTTCATTAAGGGTCGGAATAATGATAGGTAGACTAATGGCTTACTCGTTTCCTGATATTCATCGTTGTATAATACGAAAATGGCCAACTATTTACAAACTAAGGATGGCCTGAAATGGCCAAAGAAATATGAGAAGAATCTACTACAAACAGCAACAAATGCAAGTATTTACCAGATCCTTGAGAAATATTATCATGCATATGAAACAACTGTTTCACAATTGTCTTAAGACAACAGATTTCTCATGCATATGAAACAATTGTTTCACAATTGTCCTAAGACAATATATTTCTCATGCATATGGAAAAAATGTTTCACAATTGCCCTAATACAATATATTTCTCATTAATATATGAGCGTAATCATTCTTCAAAAATTGTGTAACATCCCCCTCGCACCTTGAATACCTAAGAGTGACTACGACTCGTAAAAATAGAAAATGAAACATAAATGCATCCTCGAGGAGTAAAAAGCCCTCACAAGAATGAGGTTACTCCCACCGCAAATTAATCAAGGGCACTTGAGACATTCTTCTTTGAAGAACATTAGATGTATGGTCGGGATATACATTTGGAAAATGTATTATCTAAGTAACATGTGATGTTACCCATAATTTGGGACATCACCTCGTGAAACAATCGCATACATATATAATATTATATGTAGAACACTACTTTTATAATAAAGAAGAATATATAAATATACATATATATATGTTGGAGATGTATATATATATGTATGAGTAGAACTTTTAAAGTTACAAATAATTTTGGAAAGGGTTCATGGTGAAACAAATCCTATATATATATATATATATATAATAGTGGGCACACATATATATATAATAACGAAAAATGATATGGACGGGAGGCCTATATATAATTGTGACTATATATGTTGCAGGCTGACTCACATAATGTCACAGCATTAAATGGTAATGCGAAACTCCTACATACTTACATCATATGAAGAGCATACATATAATATACATAGATATATTAATGAAGAATAATATATAGATTGGAGGCACATAAATATTTCTGATATTTGTTGTAAACACCTAGTGTTACAATGTCACATGGCAAATGCAAAACCCCTTACTTACATACTTTATAAGTAGATTATACATATGATAATGTTTGAAGACTAATCCCTCTCACATATAGATATCGGAAGAGAGTATAGAAAAGAAAATCTTATATATATAAATACTTTAGATTATGAAGAACATAAGGGAAAAATAATAGCGAAAGAATGGTGTATAAATTGGTGGGAAATATCAACACCAATCGATTTCATGCCGGGTTATAGCAAGTTAATCCCTTCGTTGGCAAGGCGCTAATTAAGCTTTGTTCAGTTCGCAATTTATATCTCCTTATGTAGCTGTGTAACAAAGTGTAAATCTTTCCGTCTACCCCGTCCCGGGGTCAACATGAGATTATGCAAAGTAGAATAGACAAATAAAACATCCTCCTTCTGATAAGTTCCAAAGGATATAGGAATGAATGTACACGTGGCATCAAGTAGCACTACAATTCACGCTACCTACTAGGTACCCGTAAGCTGGGTGGGTTATGCCCAGAAAATAATTTATGTATTGACTAAATTTTCGGCCAAGGCATTGCCTGGACTTCCGTCAATGTTGAGGAGGCATTACTGCTGTTTTTTAGCTGATAAACTTTGAGTGTGAATGCCTTTTTTGTGGTCTCCAACTTTGGAGGCTTTAATTTTTTTTACCTGAACTGAACGCCCATTAGGGGAGCGTTATTGGAATCCCTGAGCTAAAATCATGGAAGCGTAAGAGCTGGGAAGGCAATAAATCCCCCTGGAGGGAGCTCGACAGGGAGAGGGGGAGGAAAGGAAAAATCTCCACGCCGTAAGAGAATAGCTCTGCTAATATTGGGAGAAACTCTCTGCATTTTGCTGTAGAGGGGATCGCTTCCTATCAAGGATAAAGGGCTCCATTTTCTTCTGTTGGATTACAATATGGCATTATTGAAAGAAGTTTCCGTGCCCTTGTCTGGAAGGATGGTCTCTGCAAAATTTCCTTTGGAGAAAGGAGGGGATCTGATGACGGATCGCTGAAGGTTGAGGAAATCAAAAGCTGGGTTTTTCCCTTTGAAGAAAACGCAGGAGTCCAGGGAACACGGTATTTCTCCCACTGAGATCGTTGAAGTATAAACGGTGAGTGCAAATCTTCTCTTACTTCCTTTTGATCTACGCCCTGGGTAATTAACGTGTGAGTTCTTGACATGGAATATTGTTGATGAGGACAATCATCCCATCTTTTAGATTAAGCTGGAAGACAGTGGTATTGAACTCCGATTCTGGTTGTTAATTTACACTCCTAAAAATTAACTTTGGAGTATGTGGTGAATCTAGGATATGATCCTAAGTGAATAACGTTTGAGTTTTTTTTTATATATTATTTTGAGGAGATCTCACACACCCAGTCATATTTCACCAACAGTCTTATTCCTTTCAATAGCAGTGAGTTAGGATCTACCCTCGTCTAGGTTTCCTCGTCCTCTGTGGAGCTGACCGATCATCAAGTCATCGTTTCAGTTTTGTACATTTTTCTAGCGTTGCAGATATCCATGGATTAGGCGACTGTGCTAAAGCCTGAAAACATCCTCCTTATGCTTTTAATTTTATTTTGACTCTCTTTCACACCCTCCATGGTTGCCGGTTCGACCAGGAATGGATCTGGAATGTTCTAGGCTATGCCTATCAACTTGTCCTATTCAAACGGCTTCCTTGAAGCATAAAGCATGATTTGTAATGGATGTTGTCTAAGACCCCAGTGAATAGGCCAGTATGGCTTTTCACAAGTGTAGATGGGATAAATGTGAACATCCGTCATCTTGATAGGTAGTTGATAGGATTGGTCTACCCGGAATCTTTGAGAAAATGCTGGGATAAATGCTTCTAGAACTCGGCACTGGTGTAGGCGGCTGGTGGCTGCGTTAGAATAATGACTATAAATCTCTGCAAGTGACCTAACACGATTTGGATGGACAATGGGACTGTAAATATGACTTTATTAACTATTTAAACATGGAAAATGGGCATAAAGGTTTATACTGCAGAACAAGAGAATGAAAATGCTCGCTAGGATAGGGTTATTGCAGAGTGTTAATTTCAAACCCTTGCTTGTGTTTCTGAGTTTTATTTGACGACCGACACTATATACAGCTATCTATATATATATATATATATATATATATATATATAGATGAAACTTGTGAAATGATTGTAATATGTATGATGATGCGACTTTGGACTGGCCAACTACATTATTAGGTTGTATATCCCACAGAAAGGTTACCAAATGTTTAAATGCCCTTGGTCATCGGTGGGAGAAAAACATCATCCGGACTGTCTTGTGAATGCCCATATTTGAATAGCACATTGTAGCAAGATTTTGCTCTATAAGCTAATGTTTTTGTTAATGTTTAATGAGAACTACATTCTGTTAAGAGGTTCTAATAAAAACTACGAATAAGTAGATGTAAGCGGTATTTGGGATAAATGTTACAGCCTATTACTCATGCTTTAGTTTAACCTCGGCATATTGGAAAATATGCGGCATAAGAAAGCACTTTTGTAACCTTGGTTGAAGAATTTAATAGAAAATATGAACGGTTGGTGGACGTAACCCCAAGGATGGGGTGAACCACGTACATTCTTGTCTGTCTCTTTTTCATGCGCATGAATGTTTTACTCTCCATTTTATTTTGTATAAATGATACTGCTGCAAATGGATATAACGCATTTGAAAATGATTATTGCCAGTACATGAAGTCTATTTTATCTCATTAATTGGGTCATGCACCTGAATGTTTTAATCTCCATTTTATTTTGTATAAATGATACTGCTGCAAATGGATTAAAGTATATATATATATATAAAGCCGTTGAAAATGGTTATTACCAAAAACATGAAGTCTGTTTTTATTGCATCAATTGGGTCTTGTATTCTGTGTTTCATATTTGTATGAAATGATCTGGTATGGTGTTCCTTGAAATAACCGGACACAAGGGCTCCTAGACTCTTTTTGCAATTTCGTCTAAATATGTGACACCTGAATTTATTAAGTGAGCTCATTAAAAGGAGACTAACAATGCTGGGATTTCCGAGAAGAGTGCTGGTAGGCTGTTAGACAATATGACTACCCCAGTTTGTGTTACAATAGTTTTGATCCTTTTTGCACTCGTTGAAGTCTTAAATAATTAAGAGTCGAGGTAAAGGGAAGTTAAGAACTCAGATAAAATACTTCATGAACTTGCATAAGACATAAGGGTGTATCATAATGTCATCTAGTAAGTGGCTTCTTCCATATTTCAGCATGTAGAAAACTAAATCAGAAATAAGATGTGGCAACTTGAGAAGTGGGAAGATCCCAGCTAGTAGGGCTTATACTGATTGGTTAATCATTACTAAATATTCCTGTCTTATGGTTGATACTTCACTAAAGCCATTTATTTCCAGACTAAGATCCTTCATGCGTTTATCGGGCATAAGAATTTCTCTCCTCTAGGTAAGACATCTTCTATCGCTATTAGATTCTCATTATGATGCACAGATTGAAGTATCTCGGTCTGATCATTTTGGCCGATGCACCCAAGGCATTCTAATAGACAAGGTTTTTGTACTTATAAGGAGAAGAAGATATAAGGATCGTGTTTTCACTTCAAGACAGTTTTACTGTGTCTCTGGGTGATGTCTCTGAATATTTTGGAATTTCTGTACCTATGATCCGGTGGTGCAGATGGAAGGTAATAATATAATAAAGTTATCATTGTTAACTTACTATTCTGTGATTTGCAGAGCAAGTCATTTTCCAGGACATTATGAGGATGACATGCTGTGAATTATTCTTAAATGATTGTTGTCCGCACATGCTTTTGACACATTGGATATGAAACCTCTTGTGAGGTTTTCCACTAACAGGTTGGACCTCTTTATAATAATAAAGGAACAAAAAGGAACAAAAAAAACTTTCCCCCTTTTCCACACATTTTGGCATCAAGGGCTAGAGGGATACTACTTATGGTATCAGAGCAAAGGTTGAAACACTCGGGCCTATCTGGGCTCAAAAATGATTCTACCTATTTTTGTTTTTGTAAATTGACGATCAAGTTGGCTTGAGATAACAGGAATCGACGGACTCATGTTGATCTAAAATACAAGTACTCTAAAGCGCAGCAACTTTAAGTAATTATATATATTGGTTGACCCTGTAATTATGCAGGAATAACCTCTCCACTTCAAGGTGAGGCCCAACGAGGTAAGTACATAGCTATGATGATATTTTGTTTCTTAGATGTTTTATCCATGATTAAGACAAGGGTATCTTCTCCTTTTGAGTTGCACAAAATTTTTGGCAAAGATATGGAAGTCTGCATAAATGCGCACAAGACAAATAAATTTATTTCAGAAGCAACCTTTAGGGCTTACATTAATAGTTAGACTGGCTGCTAATGAACTGATACATATTGGTAAGGAATTGCTGAATATGAATTTATGTTCTGTATCTTCTGTTTGCTAATTAGCAAGGAATAAAAAGGTGACTTATAAGGAAATGTTTCCACTCTTTTTAGAAGTCCCATTATGTCGTGTGAAGTAAGCAAAAAAAAACAAAATTTGACTTCACACCATTTTAGAAAAAGGGGACAAGGTAGCTATCAATGAATTTTGATGAATAGATAATTTAAAAGAGTACATATATTTTCCAAAATCCTAGCAAGTGTAGATAAATTCTTTATGTGCAAATCTAACTAAGAACATAAGTGATGCTGAAAGGATGATGATATTAAAAGTGCATATTGTTAGGATTATGCAGGTATACAAAAATATAGCAAATGAATGTTAGTAGTAAGGCACAACTGCATAAATGCTAACACCTTTATGAGCAAATTACTGTTAACTAAGAACAATTGTTTCTGATTGGGGATAATAGTTTTTCATAGGAACTATCGTTTCTCATGTTTTGGGCCCATAAAGAAACACCAAGAACAGACCCTTGATGCTTCCCCTTCAGGTGTGCATTGCAATAGCATTTGACCTTGCGGTCTAACTAGACATAAACATGAGGTAAAAATTTATCATAGAATTGATATCATTTTGCTTTGGAAATAATGGTGAATGACGATATAAGATGCTATGTTGCGATCTGTTATAAAGTAGAGCATGGTTTTCTTAAATAATCTCCAATTAGATTCCGTTAACTAGGAAATGAGTGCTAAGTGAATGCAGGAACCAAATGGAAAAGTTGTGGTTAGATGCAATGTAATATCAGGCATGCAAGAGAAGCCTAGGAAATTAGGCTGTGCAAACATGGAGACTATTGACCTTGCATACATACTCATAAGGTACGAAACAAATCTTTCAAAGACATGTAAGTAGATTTACTTATGAACTTGGGCTATAGTGCAGCCAAGGTAAGTAATGAAATATGTTGTGCTTAAGAAATCAATAGAATGCCTTAGTGGTGAAAAGAGTGCACTAGTATAAGGACTCTTATCTGGTGAATGAGAAATGAAGTAAGACGTAAGTTATGTTAAAGAGTTTGATGTTCTTTGAAGCAATGATATGATGTGCTGACCACTTATGGAGTGATTAAAGGCGAGAAAATGAAAGGGTAGGGTTTGGATATGGAAATGCTTTTTACCCTAATGTTGGACGGATAAGAGAATGCAGAGGCGGATGGTGGCTGTAGAGAGTTTGGTTCATCAGGTGTGGACAAGGTTGGGAGGCCCTTAGTGATTCTACACACTCTGATCGTGCTTGGGTTAGCACATATTTTCCATGTGGTAGGTTGAAAAGTGAGAGAGGCTTTTACCTACAAGAGGCATTTTGCCGTGAGGGTAGGCCGCGGACTCGGTCACTCATGAGGATTAACTGAGGGGTGCGTAATGAGGTGTTGGCCTCATTCGTCAATAACCATGAGTCTCTCTACAGCGTGTATTGGACCGAGTTAACATGGTCTCAGCTATCGCACTAACTCCCCACCATGGAAAGTGGGATATTTAAAGGGCATGAAGACGATCATGGCACCCTTGATATCATGGCACCACGGAAAGTGGGATATTTGAAGGGCATGAAGACAATCATGGCACCCTTGATATCATGGCACCACGGAAAGTGGGACATTTGAAGAGAATGAATATGGTCATGGCACCCTTGATGTTGCCTGGAGAAACAAAAGAAATTAGTAAACTATAAGGTTGTAAATAAGTAATAACTAAAACTCATGACTTGGAAGTAAAGTAATGGAAAGTACAACCTTAGGAAATAAAAATTAAAAAAAACAATAAAAATAAAAAGAAATAAAATAAAAAAATAAAAATAAAAGAAGATTCTAAATCTTAACACATTGCACACACAAAAAATAGCAAATCAAAAGCAAAAATCTAGGAATTACATAAAAGAAATTTAGGAAATGCGAATGAATGATGAAGACTAAATTGTGCTGAATTATTGGTTTTACATTGATGTTGATGGGATGTAGATCTAAAGTAGTGTTTCAAGTTGGGAACATTATGCAGTCCTCATGCGCATAAATATTAAAGTATGTATGATCTGACAAATAGTCTTCGTAGATCAGGCGAAGAACAGGTTACAAAGAAAAATTGAATTTCGCTCACCAGAATGTCAAAACAAGTGACAAGGACCAGCAAGGTCGGGGATGACGAACAAGTAACACAGAGGACGGTGTTAATTCTAGGGTGGAAGGATGTAACGTCCCCCTCGCACCTTGAATACCTAAGAGCGACTACGACTCGTAAAAATATAAAACGAAACTTAAATGCATCCTCGAGGAGTAAAAAGCCCTCACAAGAATGAGGTTACTCCCACCGCAAATTAATCAAGGGCACTTGAGACATTCTTCTTTGAAGAACATTAGATGTATGGTTGGGATATACATTTGGAAAATGTATTATCTAAGTAACATGTTATGTTAACCATAATTTGGGACATCACCTCGTGAAACAATCGCATACATATATAATATTATATGTAGAACACTACTTTTATAATAAAGAAGAATATATAAATATACATATATATATGTTGGAGATGTATATATATATATGTATGAGTAGAACTTTTAAAGTTACAAATAATTTTGGAAAGGGTTCATGGTGAAACAAATCCTATATATATATATATATATATATAATAGTGGGCACACATATATATATAATAACGAAGAATGGTATGCACGGGAGGCCTATATATAATTGTGACTATATATGTTGCAGGATGAACACATAATGTCACAGCATTACATGGTAATATGAAACTCCTACATACTTACATCATATGAAGAGAATACATATAATCTACATAGATATATTAATGAAGAATAATATATAGATTGGAGGCACATAAATATTTCTGATATTTATTGTAAACACCTAGTGTTACAATGTCACATGGAAAATGCAAAACCCCTTACTTACATACTTTATAAGTAGATTATACATATGATAATGTGTGAAGACTAATCCCTCTCACATATAGATATCGGAAGAGATTATAGAAAAGAAAATATTATATATATAAATACTTTAGATTATGAAGAACATAAGGGAAAAATAATAGCGAAAGAATGGTGTATAAATTGGTGGGAAATATCAACACCAATCGATTTCATGCCAGGTTATAGCAAGTTAATCCCTTCGTTGGCAAGGCGCTAATTAAGATTTGTTCAGTTCGCAATTTATATCTCCTTATGTAGCTGTGTCACAAAGTGTAAATATTTCTGCCTACCCCGTCCCGGGGTCAACATGAGATTATGCAAAGTAGAATAGACAAATAAAACATCCTCCTTCTGATAAGTTCCAAAGGATACAGGAATGAATGTACACGTGGCATCAAGTAGCGCTACAATTCACACTACCTACTAGGTACCCATAAGCTGGGTGGGTTATGCCCATAAAATAATTTATGTATTGACTACAGTTTCGGCCGATGCGTTGCCTGGACTTGCGTCAATGTTGAGGAGGCGTTACTGCTGTTTTTTAGCTGATAAACTTTGAGCGTGAATGCATTTTTTGTGGTCACCAACTTTGGAGGCTTTAATTGTTTTTACCTGAACTGCATCCCCATTAGGGGAGCATTACTGGAATCCATGAGCTAAAATCATGGAAGCGTAAGAGCTGGGAAGGGAATAAATCCTCCTGGAGAAAGCTCGACAGGGAGAGGGGGAGGAAAGGAAAAATCTCCGTGCCGTAAGAGAATAGCTCTGCTAATATTGGGAGAAACTCTCTGCATTTTTCTGTAGAGGGGATCACTGCCTATCAAGGATAAAGGGCTCCATTTTCGTTTTTGGATTACAATCTGGCATTATTGAAATAAGTTTCCGCGCCCTTGTCTGGAAGGACGGTCTTTGCAAAATTTCCTTTGGAGAAAGGAGGGGATCTGATGATGGAACGCGGGAGGTTGAGGAAATTGAAAGCTAGGTTTTTCCCTTTGAAGAAAATGCAGGAGGCCAGGGAACACGGTATTGCTCCCACTGAGATCGTTGAAGTATAAACGGTGAGTGCAAATCTTCTCTTACTTCCTTTTGATCTACGCTCTAAGTAATTAACGTGTGAGTTCTTGACATGGAATATTGTTGATGAGGACAATCATCCCATATTTTATATTAAGTTGGAAGACAGTGGTATTGAACTCCGATTCTGGTTGTTAATTTACACTCCTAGAAATTAACGCTGGAGTATGTGGTGAATCCGGGATATGATCCTAAGTGAATAACATTTGAGTTTTTTTATATATTATTTTGAGGAGATCTCAGACACCCGTTCGTATTTCACCAGCAGTCTTATTCCTTTCGAGAGCAGTGAGTTAGGATCTTCCCTCGTCTAGGTTTCCTCGTCCTCTGTGGCGCTGACCGATCATCAAGTCATCGTTTTGGTTCTATACATTTTTCTAGCGTTGCAGATATCCATGGATTAGGCGACTGCACTAAAGCCTAAAAACATCCTCCTTATTCTTTTAATTTTATTTTGACTCTCTTTCACACCCTCCATGGTTGTCGGTTTGACCAGGAATGGATCTGGAATGTTCTAGGCTATGCCTATCGACTTTTCATGTTCAGACGGCTTCCTTGAAGCATAAAGCGTGATTTGTAATGGATGTTGTCTAAGACCCCAGTGAACAGGACAGTATGGCTTGTCACAAGTGTAGATCGGATAAATGTGAACATCTGTCGTCTCAATAGGTAGTTGATAGGATTGGGCTACCCAAAATCTTTGAGAAAATGCTGGGATAAATGCTTCTAGAACTCGGCACTGGTGTAGGCGGTTGGTGGATGCGTTAGAATAATGACTATAAATTTCTGCAAGTGACCTAACACGATTTGGATGGACAATGGGACTGTAAATATGACTTTATTAACTGTTTAAACATGGAAAATAGGCATAAAGGTTTATAGTGCAGCACAAGTGAATGAAAATGCTCGCTAGGATAGGGTTATTGCAGAGTGTTAATTTCAAACCCTTAATTGTGTTTCTGAGTTTTATTTTACGACCGGCACTATATACAGCTATATATATATATATGAAACTTGTGAAATGATTGTAATATGTATGATGATGTGACTCTGGACTGGCCAACTACATTATTAGGTTGTATGTCCCATATAAAGGTTACCAAATTTTTAAATGCCCTTGGTCATCGGTGGGAGAAAAACATCATCCGGACTGTCTTGTGAATGCCCATATTTCAATAGCACATTCTAGCAAGGTCTTGTTCTATAAGCTAATGTTTTTGTTAATGTTTAATGAGAACTGCATTCTCTTAAGAGGTTCTAATAAAAACTACAAATAAGTAGATGTAAGCGGTATTTGGGATAAATGTTATAGGCTGTTACTCATGCTCTGGTTTAACCTTGCCATATTGGAAAAGATGCGGCATCAGAATGCACTTTTGCAACCTTGGTTGAAGAATTTAATAGAAAATATGAACAGTTGGTGGACGTAACCCCAAGGACGGGGTGAACCACGTACATTCTTGTCTGTCTCTTTTTCATGCGCCTGAATGTTTTACTCTCCATTTTATTTTGTATAAATGATACTGCTGCAAATGGATATAACGCCTT
>LPNX010670076.1:968189-985729 GCA_001517045.1 Pseudotsuga menziesii
AAAATGATTATTGCCAGTACATGAAGTCTATTTTACCTCATTAATTGGGTCATGCGCCTGAATGTTTTACTCTCCATTTTATTTTGTATAAATGATACTGCTGCAAATGGATTAAATTATATATATATAAATCCGTTGAAAATGGTTATTACCAGAAACATGAAGTCTGTGTTTATTGCATCAATTGGGTCTTGTATTCTGTGTTTCATATTTGTATGAAATGATCTGGTATGGTGTTCCTTGAAATAACCGGACACAAGGGCTCCTAGACTCTTTTTGCAATTTCGTCTAAATATGTGACACCTGAATTTATTAAGGGAGCTAATTAAAAGGAGACTAACAATGCTGGGATTTCCGAGGAGAGTACTGGTAGGCAGTTAGACAATATGACTACCCGAGTTTGTGTTACAATAGTTTTGATCCTTTTTGCACTCGTTGAAGTCCTAAATAATTAAGAGTCGAGGTAAAGGGAAGATAAGAACTCAGATAAAATCCTTCATGAACTTGCATAACTCATAAGGGTGTATCATAATGTCATCTAGTAAGTGGCTTCTTCCATATTTCAGCATGTAGAACACTAAATCAGAAATAAGATGTGGCAACTTGAGAAGTGGGAAGATCCCAGCTAGTAGGACTTATACTGATTGGTTAATCATTACTAAATATTCATGTCATATGGCTGATACTTCAATAAAGCCATTTATTTCCAGACTAAGATCCTTCATGGGTTTATCGGGCATAAGAATTTCTCTCCTCTAGGTAAGACATCTTCTATCGCTATTAGATTCTCATTATGATGCATAGATTGAAGTATCTTGGTGTGATCATTTTTGCCAATGCACCCAAGGCATTCTAATAGACAGGGTTTTTGTACTTATAAGGAGAAGAAGATATAAGGATCGTGTTTTCGCTTCAAGATAGTTTTACTATGTCTCTAGGTGATGTCTCTGAATATTTTGGAATTTCTGTATCTATGATCCGGTGGTGCAGATGGAAGGTAATAATATAATAAATTTATCATTGTTAACTTACTATTCTGTGGTTTGCAGAGCAAGTCATTTTCCAGGACATTATGAGGATGACATGCTGTGAATTATTCTTAAATGATTGTTGTCCGCACATGGTTTTGACACAGTGGATATGAAACCTCTTGTGAGGTTTTCCACTAACAGGTTGGACCTCTTTATAATAATAAAGCAACAAAAAGAAAAGAAAAGAAAAAAAATTTCCCCCTTTTCCGCACATTTCGGCATCAAGGGCTAGAGGGATACTACATATGGTATCAGAGAAAAGGTTGAAACACTTGGGCCTATCTGAGCTCAAAAATGATTCTACCTCTTTTTGTTTTTGTAAATTGATGATCAAGTTTGCTTGAGATAGCAAGAATCGACAGACTGATGTTGATCTAAAATAGAAGTACTCTAAAGCGCAGCAACTTTAAGTAATTATATATATTGGTTGACCCTGTAATTATGCAGGAATAACCTCTCCACTTCAAGGTGAGGCTCAACGAGGTAAGTACATAGCTATGATGATATTTTGTTTATTAGATGTTTTATCCATGATTAAGACAAGGGTATCTTCTCCTTTTGAGTTGCACAAAATTTTTGGCAAAGATATGGAAGTCTGCATAAATGCGCACAAGACAAATAAATTTATTTCAGAAGCAACCTTTAGGGCTTACATTAATAGTTGGACTGGCTGCTAATGAACTGATACATATTGGTAAGGAACTGCTGAATATGAATTTATGTTCTTTATCTTCTGTTTGCTAATTAGCAAGGAATAAAATGGTGACTTATAAGGAAATGTTTCCACTCTTTTTAGAAGTCCCATCATGTCGTGTGAAGTAAGCAAAAAAAATAAAATTTGACTTCACACCATTTTAGAAAAAGGGGACAAGGTAGCTATCAATGAATTTTGATGAATAGATCATTTAAAAGAGTACATATATTTTCCAAAATCCTAGCAAGTGTAGCTAAATTCTTTATGTGCAAATCTAACTGAGAACATAAGTGATGCTGAAAGGATGACGATATTAAAAGTGCATATTGTTAAGATTATGCAGGTATACAAAAATATAGCAAATGAATGTTAGTAGTAAGGCACAACTGCATAAATGCTAACACCTTTATGAGCAAATTACTGTTAACTAAGAACAATTGTTTCTGATTGGGGATAATATTTTTTCATAGGAACTATCGTTTCTCAAGTTTTGGGCCCATAAAGAAACACCAAGAACAGACCCTTGATGCTTCCCCTTCAGGTGTCCACCGCAATAGCATTTGACCTTGCGGCCTAACTAGACATAAACATGAGGTAAAAATTTATCATAGAATTGCTATCGTTTTGCTTTGGAAATAATGGTGAATGACGATATAAGATGCTATGTTGCGATTTGTTATAAAGTAGAGCATGGTTTTCTTAAATAATCTGCAATTAGATTCCGTTAACTAGGAAATGAGTGCTAAGTGAATGCAGGAACCAAATGGAAAAGTTGTGGTTAGATGCAATGTAATATCGGGCATGCAAGAGAAGCCTAGGAAATCAGGTTGTGCAAACATGGAGACTATTGACCTTGCATACATACTCATAAGGTACGAAACAAATCTTTCAAAGACATGTAAGTAGATTTACTTATGAACTTGGGCTATAGTGCATCCAAGGTAAGTAATGAAATATGTTGTGCTTAAGAAATCAATAGAATGCCTTAGTGGTGAAAAGAGTGCACTAGTATAAGGACTCTTATCTGGCGAATGAGAAATAAAGTAAGACGTAAGTTATGTTAAAGAGTTTGATGTTCTTTGAAGCAATGATATGATGTGCTGACCACTTATGGAGTGATTGCAGGAGAGAAAATGAAAGGGTAGGGTTTGGATATGGAAATGCTTTTTACCCTAATGTTGGACGGATGAGAGAATGCAGAGGCGGATGGTGGCTGTAGAGAGTTTGGTTCATCAGGTGTGGATAGGGTTGGGAGGCCCTTAGTGATTCTACACACTCTGATCGTGCTTGGGTTAGCACATATTTTCCATGTGGTAGGTTGAAAAGCGAGAGAGGATTTTAGCTGCAAGAGGCATGCTGCCGTGAGGGTAGGACGTGGACTCGGTCACTCACGAGGATTAACTGAGGGGCGCGCAATGAGGTGTTGGCCTCATTCCTCAGTAACCATGAGTCTTGCTACAGCGTGGATTGGACTGAGTTAACATGGTCTCAGCCATCGCACTAACTCCCCACCACGGAAAGTGGGATATTTGAAGGGCATGAAGACGATCATGGCACCCTTGATATCATGGCACCACGGAAAGTGGGATATTTGAAGGGCATGAAGACGGTCATGGCACCCTTGATATCATCGCACCACGGAAAGTGGGACATTTGAAGGGCATGAAGACGGTCATGGCACCCTTGATGTCGCCTGGAGAAACAAAAGAAATTATTAACCTATAAGGTTGTAAATAATAAATAACTAAAACTCATGACTTGGAAGTAAAGTAATGGAAAGTACAACCTTAGGAAATAAAAATAAAAAAACAATAGAAATAAAAATAAATAAAAATAAAAAAATAAAAATAAAAATAAAAGAAGATTCTAAATCTTAACACATTGCACACACAAAAAATAGCAAATCAAAAGCAAAAATCTAGGAATCACATAAAAGAAATTTAGGAAATGTGAATGAATGATGAAGACTAAATTGTGCTGAATTATTGGTTTTACATTGATGTTGATAGGATGTAGATCTAAAGAAGTGTTTCAAGTTGGGAACATTATGCAGTCCTCATGCGCATAAATATTAAAGTATGTATGATCTGACAAATAGTCTTCGTAGGTCAGCCGAAGAACAGGTTACAAAGAAAAATTGAATTTTGCTCACCAGAATGTCAAAACAAGTGACGAGGACCAGCAAGGTCGGGGATGACGAACAAGTAACATCGAGGACGGTGTTAATTCTAGGGGGGAAGGATGTAACGCCCCCCTCACACCTTGAATACCTAAGAGCGACTACGACTCGTAAAAATAGAAAATGAAACATAAATGTAACCTCGAGGAGTAAAAATCCCTCACAAGAATGAGGTTACTCCCACCGCAAATTAATCAAGGGCACTTGATATATTATTCTTTGAAGAACATTAGATGTATGGTTGGGATATACATTTGGAAAATGTATTATCTAAGTAACATGTGATGTTACCCATAATTTGGGACATCACCTCGTGAAACAATCGCATACATATATAATATTATATGTAGAACACTACTTTTATAATAAAGAAGAATATATAAATATACATATATATATGTTGGAGATGTATATATATATGTATGAGTAGAACTTTTAAAGTTACAAATAATTTTGGAAAGGGTTCATGGTGAAACAAATCCTATATATATATAATAGTGGGCACACATATATATATAATAACGAAGAATCATATGGACGGGAGGCACATAAATATTTCTGATATTTATTGTAAACACCTAGTGTTACAATGTCACATGGCAAATGCAAAACCCCTTACTTACATACTTTATAAGTAGATTATACATATGATGATGTGTGAAGACTAATCCCTCTCACATATAGATATCGGAAGAGAGTATAGAAAAGAAAATATTTTATATATAAATACTTTAGATTATGAAGAACATAAGGGAAAAATAATAGCGAAAGAATGGTGTATAAATTGGTGGGAAATATCAACACCAATCGATTTCATGCCGGGTTATAGCAAGTTAATCCCTTCGTTGGTAAGGCGCTAATTAAGCTTTGTTCAGTTCGCAATTTATATATCCTTATGTAGCTGTGTCACAAAGTGTAAATCTTTCCGTCTACCCCGTCCCGGGGTCAACATGAGATTATGCAAAGTAGAATAGACAAATAAAACATCCTCCTTTTGATAAGTTCCAAAGGATACAGGAATGAATGTACACGTGGCATCAAGTAGCGCTACAATTCACACTACCTACTAGGTACCCGTAAGCTGGGTGGGTTATACCCAGAAAATAATTTATGTATTGACTACAGTTTCGGCCGAGGTGTTTCCTGGACTTGCGTCAATGTTGAGGAGGCGTTACTGCTATTTTTTAGCTGATGAACTTTGAGCATGAATGTCTTTTTTGTGGTCACCAACTTTGGAGGATTTAATTGTTTTTACTTGAACTGAACGCCCATTAGGGGAGCATTACTGGAATCCATGAGCTAAAATCATGGAAGCATAAGAGCTGGGAAGGGAATAAATCCTCCTGGAGAAAGCTCGATGGGGAGAGGGGGAGGAAAGGAAAAATCTCCACGCCGTAAGAGAATAGCTCTGCTAATATTGGGAGAAACTCTCTGCATTTTGAGGTAGAGGGGATCGTTTCCTATCAAGGATAAAGGGCTCCATTTTCTTCTGTTGGATTACAATCCAGCATTATTGAAATAATTTTCCACGCCCTTGTCTGGAAGGAAGGTCTACGCAAAATTTCCTTTGGAGAAAGGAGGGGATCTGATGACGGATCGCGGGAGATTGAGGAACTCGAAAGCTGGGTTTTTCCCTTTGAAGAAAATGCAGGAGGCCAGGGATCACGGTATTGCTCCCACTGAGATCATTGAAGTATAAACGGTGAGTGCAAATCTTCTCTTACTTCATTTTGATCTACGCTCTGAGTAATTAACGTGTGAGTTCTTGACATGGAATATTGTTGATGAGGACAATCATCCCATCTTTTAGATTAAGCTGGAAGACAGTGGTATTGAACTCCGATTCTGGTTGCTAATTTACACTCCTAGAAATTAACGCTGGAGTATGTGGTGAATCTGGGATATGATCCTAAGTGAATAACGTTTGAGTTTTTTTTATATATTATTTTGAGGAGATCTCAGACACCCGGTCGTATTTCACTACCAGTCTTATTCCTTTCGATAGCAGTGAGTTTGGATCTGCCCTCATCTAGGTTTCCTCGTCCTCTACGGAGCTAACCGATTATCAAGTCATCGTTTCGGTTCTGTACATTTTTCTAGCATTGCAGATATCCATGGATTAGGCAACTACACTAAAGCTTGAAAACATCCTCCTTATGCTTTTAATTTTATTTTGACTCTCTTTCACACCCTCCATGGTTGCCAGTTCTACCAGGAATGGATCTGGAATGTTCTAGGCTATGCCTATCGACTTGTCCTGTTCAGACGGCTTCCTTGAAGCATAAAGCGTGATTTGTAATGGATGTTGTCTAAGACCCCAATGAACAGGCCAGTATGGCTTATCACAAGTGTAGATCGGATAAATGTGAACATCCGTCCTCTCGATAGGTATTTTATAGGATTGGGATACCCGAAATCTTTGAGAAAACGCTGGGATAAATGCTTCTAGAACTCGGCACTAGTGTAGGCGGCTGGTGGCTGCGTTAGAATAATGACTATAAATCTCTGCAAGTGACCTAACACGATTTGGATGGACAATGGGATTGCAAATATGACTTTATTAACTGTTTAAACATGGAAAATAGGCATAAAGGTTTGTAGTGTAGAAAAAGAGAATGAAAATGCTCGCTAGGATAGGGTTATTGCAGAGTGTTAATTTCAAACCCTTACTTGTGTTTCTGAGTTTTATTTGACGACCGGCACTATATAAAGCTATATATATATATGAAACTTGTGAAATGATTGCAATATGTATGATGATGTGACTCTGGACTGGCCAACTACATTATTAGGTTGTATATCCCACAGAAAGGTTACCAAATGTTTAAATGCCCTTGGTCATCGGTGGGAGAAAAACATCATCCGGACTGTCTTGTGAATGCCCATATTTGAATAGCACATTGTAGCAAGATCTTGTTCTATAAGCTAATGTTTTTGTTAATGTTTAATGAGAACTGCATTCTGTTAAGAGGTTCTAAGAAAAACTACAAATAAGTAGATGTAAGCGGTATTTGGGATAAATGTTACAGCCTGTTACTCATGCTCTGGTTTAACCTCGCCATATTAGAAAAGATGCGGCATCAGAATGCACTTTTGTAACCTTGGTTGAAGAATTTAATAGAAAATATGAACGGTTGGTGGACGTAATCCCAAGGACGGGGTGAGCCACGTACATTCTTGTCTATCTCTTTTTCATGTGCCTGAATGTTTTACTCTCCATTTTATTTTGTATAAATGATATTGCTGCAAATGGATATAACGCCTTTGAAAATGATTATTGCCAGTACATGAAGTCTATTTTATCTCATTAATTGGGTCATGCGCCTGAATGTTTTACTCTCCATTTTATTTTGTATAAATGATACTGCTGCAAATGGATTAAAGTATATATATATAAAGCCGTTGAAAATGGTTATTACCAGAAACATGAAGTCTGTTTTTATTGCATCAATTGGGTCTTGTATTCTGTGTTTCATATTTGTATGAAATGATCTGGTATGGTGTTCCTTGAAATAACCGGACACAAGGGCTCCTAGACTCTTTCTGCAATTTCATCTAAATATGTGACACCTGAATTTATTAAGTGAGCTCATTAAAAGGAGACTAACAATGATGGAATTTCCGAGGAGAGTGCTGGTAGGCTGTTAGACAATATGACTACCCCAGTTTGTGTTACAATAGTTTTGATCCTTTTTGCACTCGTTGAAGTCTTAAATAATTAAGAGTCAAGGTAAATGGAAGTTAAGAACTCGGATAAAATCCTTCATGAACTTGCATAAGACATAAGGGTGTATCATAATGTCATCTAGTAAGTGGCTTCTTCCATATTTCAGCATGTAGAAAACTAAATCAGAAATAAGATGTGGCAACTTGAGAAGTGGGAAGATCCCAGGTAGTAGGGCTTATACTGAATGGTTAATCATTACTAAATATTCCTGTCTTATGGCTGATACTTCACTAAAGCCATTTATTTCCAGACTAAGATCCTTCATGGGTTTATCGGGCATAAGAATTTCTCTCCTCTAGGTAAGACATCTTCTATCGCTATTAGATTCTCATTATGATGCACAGATTGAAGTATCTCGGTCTGATCATTTTGGCCGATGCACCCAAGGCATTCTAATAGACAGGGTTTTTGTACTTATAAGGAGAAGAAGATATAAGGATCGTGTTTTCGCTTCAAGACAGTTTTACTGTGTCTCTGGGTGATGTCTCTGAATATTTTGGAATTTCTGTACCTATGATCCGACGGTGCAGATGGAAGGTAATAATATAATAAAGTTATCATTGTTAACTTACTATTCTGTGGTTTGCAGAGCAAGTCATTTTCCAGGAAATTATGAGGATGACATGCTGTGAATTATTCTTAAATGATTGTTGTCCGCACATGGTTTTGACACATTGGATATGAAACCTCTTGTGAGGTTTTCCACTAACAGGTTGGACCTCTTTATAAAAATAAAGCAACAAAAAGAAACAAAAAAAAAAAAAAAAAACTTTCCCCCTTTTCCGCACATTTTGGCATCAAGGGCTAGAGGAATACTACATATGGTATCAGAGAAAAGGTTGAAACACTTGGCTCTATCTGGGATCAAAAATAATTGTACCTCTTTTTGTTTTTGTAAATTGATGATCAAGTTGGCTTGAGATAACAGGAATCGACGGACTCATGTTGATCTAAAATACAAGTACTCTAAAGCGCAGCAACTTTAAGTAATTATATATATTGGTTGACCCTGTAATTATGCAGGAATAACCTCTCCACTTCAAGGTGAGGCCCAACGAGGTAAGTACATAGCTATGATGATATTTTGTTTATTAGATGTTTTATCCATGATTTAGACAAGGGTATCTTCTCCTTTTGAGTTGCACAATTTTTTTGGCAAAGATATGGAAGTCTGCATAAATGCGCACAAGACAAATATATTTATTTCAGAAGCAACCTTTAGGGCTTACATTAATAGTTGGACTTGCTACTAATGAACTGATACATATTGGTAAGGAACTGTTGAATATGAATTTATGTTTTGTATCTTCTGTTTTCTAATTAGCAAGGAATAAAAAGGTGACTTATAAGGAAATGTTTCCACTCTTTTTAGAAGTCCCATGATGTCGTGTGAAGTAAGCAACAAATTTTTTTTTTTGACTTTACACCATTTTAGAAAAAGGGGACAAGGTAGCTATCAATGAATTTTGATGAACAAATCATTTAAAAGAGTACATATTTTTCCAAAATCCTAGCAAGTGTATCTAAATTCTTTATGTGCAAATCTAACTGAGAACATAAGTGATGTTGAAAGGATGACGATATTAAAAGTGCATATTGTTAGGATTATGCAGGTATACAAAAATATAGCAAATGAATGTTAGTAGTAAGGCACAACTGCATAAATGCTAACACCTTTATGAGCAAATTACTGTTAACTAAGAACAATTGTTTCTGAGTGGGGATAATAGTTTTTCATAGGAACTATCATTTCTCAAGTTTTGGGCCCATAAAGAAACACCAAGAACAGACCCTTGATGCTTCCCCTTCAGGTGTGCACTGCAATAGCATTTGACCTTGTGGCCTAACTAGACATAAACATGAGGTAAAAATTTATCATAGAAGTGCTATCGTTTTTCTTTGGAAATAATGGTGAATGATGATATAAGATGCTATGTTGCGATTTGTTATAAAGTAGAGCATGGTTTTCTTAAATAATCTCCAATTAGATTCTGTTAACTAGGAAATGAGTGCTAAGTGAATGCAGGAACCAAATGGAAAAGTTGTGGTTAGATGCAATGTAATATCGGGCATGCAAGAGAAGCCTAGGAAATCAGGCTGTGCAAACATGGAGACTATTGACCTTGCATACATACTCATAAGGTACGAAACAAATCTTTCAAAGACATGTAAGTAGATTTACTTATGAACTTGGGCTATAGTGCAGCCAAGGTAAGTAATGAAATATGTTGTGCTTAAGAAATCAATACAATGCCTTAGTGGTGAAAAGAGTGCACTAGTATAAGGACTCTTATCTGGTGAATGAGAAATAAAGTAAAACGTAACTTATGTTAAAGAGTTTGATGTTCTTTGAAGCAATGATATGATGTGTTGACCACTTATTGAGTGATTGCAGGCAAGAAAATGAAAGGGTAGGGTTTGGATATGGAAATGCTTTTTACCCTAATGTTGGATGGATGAGAGAATGCAGAGGCGAATGGTGGCTGTAGAGAGTTTGGTTCATCAGGTGTGGACAGGGTTGGGAGGCCCTTAGTGATTCTACAAACTTTGATCATGCTTGGGTTAGCACATATTTTCCATGTGGCAGGTTGAAAAGTGAGAGAGGCTTTTACCTGCAAGAGGCATGCTGCCGTGAGGGTAGGCCACAGACTCGGTCACTCAAGAGGATTAGCTGAGGAGCGCGCAATGAGGTGTTAGCCTCATTCCTCGGTAACCATTAGTCTCTCTACAGCGTGGATTGGACTGAGTTAATGTGGTCTCAGCCATCGCACTAACTCCCCACCATGGAAAGTGGGATATTTGAAGGGCATGAAGACGATCATGGCACCCTTGATATCATGGCACCACAAAAAGTGGCATATTTGAAGGGCATGAAGACAATCATGGAACCCTTGATATCATGGCACCATGGAATGTGGGACATTTGAAGGGCATGAAGACGGTCATGGCACCCTTGATGTCTTCTGGAGAAACAAAAGAAATTATTAAACTATAAGGTTGTAAATAAGTAATAACTAAAACTCATGACTTGGAAGTAAAGTAATGGAAAATACAACCTTAAGAAATAAAAATAAAAAAACAATAAAAATAAAAAAATAAAAAAATAAAAATAAAAGAAGATTCTAAATCTTAACACATTGCACACACAAAAAATAGCAAATCAAAAGAAAAAATCAGGAATCACATAAAAGAAATTTAGGAAATGTGAATGAATGATGAAGACTAAATTGTGCTGAAATATTGGTTTTACATGTATGTTGATAGGTTGCAGATCTAAAGTAGTGTTTCAAGTTGGGAACATTATGCAGTCCTCATGCGCATAAATATTAAAGTATGTATGATCTGACAAATAGTCTTCGTAGATCAGGCGAAGAACAGGTTACAAAGAAAAATTGAATTTCGCTCACCAGAATGTCAAAACAAGTGACGAGGACCAACAAGGTCGGGGATGACGAACAAGTAACACAGAGTACGGTGTTAATTCTAGGGTGGAAGGATGTAACGTCCCCCTCGCACCTTGAATACCTAAGAGCGACTACGAATCGTAAAAATAGAAAATGAAACATAAATGCATCCTCGAGGAGTAAAAATCCCTCACAAGAATGAGGTTACTCCCACCGCAAATTAATCAAGGGCACTTGAGACATTCTTCTTTGAAGAACATTAGATGTATGGCTGGGATATACATTTGGAAAATGTATTATCTAAGTAACACGTGATGTTACCCATAATTTGGGACATCACCTCGTGAAACAATCGCAAACATATATAATATTATATGTAGAACACTACTTTTATAATAAAGAAGAATATATAAATATACATATATATATATGTTGGAGATGTATATATATATGTATGAGTAGAACTTTTAAAGTTACAAATAATTTTGGAAAGGGTTCATGGTGAAACAAATCCTATATATATATAATAGTGGGCACACATATATATATAATAACGAAGAATCATATGGACGGGAGGCACATAAATATTTCTGATATTTATTGTAAACACCTAGTGTTACAATGTCACATGGCAAATGCAAAACCCCTTACTTACATACTTTATAAGTAGATTATACATATGATAATGTGTGAAGACTAATCCCTCTCACATATAGATATCGAAAGAGAGTATAGAAAAGAAAATCTTATATATATAAATACTTTAGATTAAGAAGAACATAAGGGAAAAATAATAGCGAAAGAATGGTGTATAAATGGGTGGGAAATATCAACACCAATCGATTTCGTGCCGGGTTATAGCAAGTTAATCCTTTCGTTGGCAAGGTGCTAATTAAGCTTTGTTCAGTTTGCAATTTATATCTCCTTATGTAGCTGTGTCACAAAGTGTAAATCTTTTCGTCTATCCCGTCCCGGGGTCAACATGAGATTATGCAAAGTAGAATAGACAAATAAAACATCCTCCTTCTGATAAGTTCCAAAGGATACATGAATGAATGTACACGTGGCATCAAGTAGCACTACAATTCATGCTACTTACTAGGTACCCGTAAGCTGGGTGGGTTATGCCCAGAAAATAATTTATGTATTGACTACAGTTTCGGCCGAGGCGTTTCCTGGACTTGCGTCAATGTTGAGGAGGCGTTACTGCTGTTTTTTAGCTGATAAACTTTGAGCGTCAATGCCTTTTTTGTGGTCACCAACTTTGGAGGCTTTAATTGTTTTTACCTGAACTGAACACCCATTAGGGGAGCGTTACTGGAATCCATGAGCTAAAATCATGGAAGCGTAAGAGCTGGGAAGGGAATAAATCCTCCTCGAGGGACCTCGACAGGGAGAGGGGGAGGAAAGGAAAAATCTCCACGTCGTAAGAGAATAGCTCTGCTAATATTGGGAGAAACTCTCTGCATTTTGCTGTAGAGGGGATCGCTTCCTATCAAGGATAAAGGGCTCCATTTTCTTCTGTTGGATTACAATCCGGCATTATTGAAACAAGTTTCCTTGCCCTTGTCTGGAAGGACGGTCTCCGCAAAATTTCCTTTCGAGAAAGGAGGGGATCTGATGACGGATCGCGGGAGGTTGAGGAAATCAAAAGCTAGGTTTTTCCCTTTGAAGAAAACGTAGGAGGCCAGGGAACACGGTATTGCTCCCACTGAGATCGTTGAAGTATAAACGGTGAGTGAAAATATTCTCTTACTTCCTTTTGATCTACGCTCTGAGTAATTAACGTGTGAGTTCTTGACATGGAATATTGTTGATGAGGACAATCATCCCATCTTTTAGATTAAGCTGGAAGACAGTGGTATTGAACTTCGATTCTGGTTGTTAATTTACACTCCTAGAAATTAACGCTAGAGTATGTGCTGAATCCGGGATATGATCCTAAGTGAATAACGTTTGAGTTTTTTTATATATATTATTTTGAGGAGATCTCAAACACCCGGTCTTATTTCACCAGCAGTATTATTCCTTTCGATAGCAGTGACTTAATATCTGCCCTCATCTAGGTTTCCTCGTCCTCTATGGAGCTGACTGATCATCAAGTCATCGTTTTGGTTCTGTACATTTTTCTAGCGTTGCAGATATCCATGGATTAGGCGACTACGCTAAAGCCTGAAAACATCCTCCTTATGCTTTTAATTTTATTTTGACTCTCTTTCACACCCTCCATGGTTTCCGGTTCGAACAGGAATAGATCTGGAATGTTCTAGGTTATGCCTGTCGACTTGTCCTGTTCAGACGGCTTCCTTGAAGCATAAAGTGTGATTTGTAATGGATGTTCTCTAAGACCCCAGTGAACAGGCCAGTATGGCTTGTCACAAGTGTAGATGGGATAAATGTGAACATTCGTCGTCTAGATAGGTAGTTGATAGGATTGGGCTACCTGGAATCTTTGATAAAACGCTGGGATAAGTGCTTCTAGAACATGGCACTGGTGTAGGCGGCTGGTGGCTGCATTAGAATAATGACTATAAATCTTTGCAAGTGACCTAACATGATTTGGATGGACAATGGGACTGTAAATATGAATTTATTAACTGTTTAAACATGGAAAATAGGCATAAAGGTTTATAGTGCAGAACAAGAGAATGAAAATGCTCGCTAGGATAGGGTTATTGCAGAGTGCTAATTTGAAACCCTTACTTCTGTTTCTGAGTTTTATTTGATGACTGGCACTATATACAGCTATATATATATATGAAACTTGTGAAATGATTGTAATATGTATGATGATGTGACTCTGGACTGGCCAACTACATTATTAGGTTGTATATCCCACAGAAAGGTTACCAAATGTTTAAATGCCCTTGGTCATCGGTGGGAGAAAAACATCATCCGGACTATATTGTGAATGCCCATATTTGAATAGCACATTGTAGCAAGATCTTGTTCTGTAAGCTAATGTTTTTGTTAATGTTTAATGAGAACTGCATTCTATTAAGAGGTTCTAAGAAAAACTACAAATAAGTAGATGTAAGCGGAATTTGGCATAAATGTTACAGCTTGTTACTCATGCTCTAGTTTAACCTCGCCATATTGGAAAAGATGCGGCATCAGAATGCACTTTTGTAACCTTGGTTGAATAATTTAATAGAAAATATGAACGGTTGGCGGACGTAACCACAAGGACGGGGTGAAACACGTACATTCTTGTCTGTCTCTTTTTCATGCGCCTGAATGTTTTACTCTCCATTTTATTTTGTATAAATGATACTGCTGCAAATGGATATAACGCCTTTGAAAATGTTTATTGCCAGTACATGAAGTCTATTTTATCTCATTAATTGGGTCATGCGCCTGAATGTTTTACTCTCCATTTTATTTTGTATAAATGATACTGCTGCAAATGGATTAAAGTATATATATATATAAAGCCGTTGAAAATGGTTATTACCAGAAACATGAAGTCTGTTTTTATTGCATCAATTGGGTCTTGTATTCTGTGTTTCATATTTGTATGAAATGATCTGGTATGGTGTTCCTTGAAATAACCGGACACAAGGGATCCTAGACTCTTTCTACAATTTCGTCTAAATATGTGACACCTGAACTTATTAAGTGAGCTCATTAAAAGGAGACTAACAATGCTGGGATTTTCGAGGAGAGTGCTTGTAGGCTGTTAGACAATATGACTACCCCAGTTTGTGTTACAATAGTTTTGATCCTTTTTGCACTCGTTGAAGTCTTAAATAATTAAGATTCAAGGTAAAGGGAAGTTAAGAACTCAGATAAAATCCTTCATGAACTTGCATAATACATAAGGGTGTATGATAATGTCATCTAGTAAGTGGCTTCTTCCATATTTCAGCATGTATAAAACTAAATCAGAAATAAGATGTGGCAACTTGAGAAGTGGGAAGATCCCAGCTAGTAGGGCTTATACTGATTGGTTAATCATTACTAAATATTCTTGTCTTATGGCTGATACTTCACTAAAGCCATTTATTTCCAGACTAAGATCCTTCATGGGTTTATCGGGCATAAGAATTTCTCTCCTTTAGATAAGACATATTCTATCGCTATTAGATTCTCATTATGATGCACAGATTGAAGTATCTCGGTCTGATCATTTTGGTCGATGCACCCAAGGCATTCTAATAGACAGGGTTTTGTACTTGTAAGGAGAAGAAGATATAAGGATCGTGTTTTCGCTTCAAGACAATTTTATTGTGTCTCTAGGTGATGTCTCTGAATATTTTGGAATTTTTGTACCTATGATCCGGTGGTGCAGATGGAAGGTAATAATATAATAGAGTTATCATTGTTAACTTACTATTATGTGGTTTGCAGAGCAAGTCATTTTCCAGGACATTATGAGGATGACATGCTGTGAATTATTCTTAAATGATTGTTGTCCGCACATGGTTTTGACACATTGGATATGAAACCTCTTGTGAAGTTTTCCACTAACAGGTTGGACCTATTTATAATAATAAAGCAACAAAAAGAAACAATAACAAAAACAAAAAAAAACTTTCCCCCTTTTCCGCACATTTTGGCATCAAGGGCTAGAGGGATACTACAAATTGCAACTAAAACAAAAATTGCAACTGAGTAAAAGAATTGCAGCTAAAACAGTTATAAGACATATCTTAAATCACAGAATCTAAAGAGACTGCAAATAGCTCTAACGAACCAGCAAAAATAACAGGCAATCAACCATATAAATCTCGAAAGGGAGGTGAGCAATGAGCGGTGAAGCTCAAAAAGGAGATGAGCAATAAGCAGTGAAAAGGCAGTGGCGGTTAGCAATAACCAATGAATGGACAACAATGGTGTAAGCAGGTGGTGCAAACTGGATTGAAAGTTGCAGATAATAAGTTGCATTAACTAACCACCTCAATTTCCAAGATCCTTTTCAATGCAAATTAACTAAGAAACTCGGCTTCCAACAACAACTTCGTCAACCTGACAATAACGGGTGAAAATACAATCCAATAGAAATTGAGAAAAAATAATATGTATTGAAAATATTAATGCTGAAATTAAGAAATGTTGCCAAAAAATTTGGAATGTATAACAAAATATGAAAATTCAAACAATGATTAATAGTAAGTCAAAACATATGCCTTCGGTAGGGACTAATAAAATAAGAGAAACGAATATAGGTTGTGTATAAATCAAACAAATATTAATACATATGATTACTCACAACGACAATAACCTCATAAACAAGTGGAATAAGCAACAAAGTTGCTTAGTACCTGCCTCCTAAGAAGAGATTGAAAATATATAGCAATAGGATAATTTTGCTATAAAAATATATGATAAAACAAATATAATTACAATTTGAAAGAAATTAAAACAAAAATGAATTAAAAAATGTCCATTTAAATACGATATAGGTTATTGCAATGTAGCATAAAACAAGCATATTCAAGCTTCCTTACATACTTCTAGTAATATTCTTGACTTATGTTATAAAAATATGCAAATTTCTTTATAGACTAGCATAAATAGGAAATGAGAAATAATAGCTTATAAGACTATAAATTAATATCATTGTTGTGAGAATAGTTTATCCTACCTATTGGTAGCTCCTTTCTCCTCTAACATATTATAATTTAAAAGAAAATTATAAAACTTGTAATTCAACACGTGATGTTCCACATCAATCCATTACATAAGGATAGTGGAATTTAAAGCAATGTTTTGAATGATTAAGATGCTAGTTTCTAAGCATATATTGTAATCTAGTGTGGTTAATAATTTGGAAGAATATCCTAGTTTATACTAGAGGATGCACTTTGCTTCTAAAAGTGGGATGGTTATTATTTGGTATAAACCCATCACATAATTTATAAGTGGAATAGGTATTATGTGGCATAACCCATCACCATATATAAAATTTTGGCTCGGTTCTATTATTTGGTTATACTTTACAAGTGGAATAGGTATTATGTGGCATAACCCATCCCCATATATATATATAAAATTTTGGCACGGTTCTATTATTTGGTATAATACCCATCACATAATTTATAAGTGGAATAGGTATTATGTGGTATATAACCCATCCCCATATATATAAAATTTTGGCACGGTTCAAACTTCTACGGTTGCATGCTATTGAAAAGATGCTCACTATCTTAGGGGATGTGATATAAATTTTGTACTTTCTTATCTACTTACTATTATTGAAAGAGTTTTATGTTGCGAAATTTTACTGATCTTGCCAGCGATATACTTAAAAGTTCGCATTACAAAACCCATCATCAATGCCTACTATGGTGACGGAAACGTTCAATCCATATGTTGATTATGAATATAACGGGTAATTTGTGGGGTCATTCTATTAGGGACCTTATTATTACTCGGATCAAAATTTTCTTTATGACATAACATGCAATGCCTTGTGTCTCTTGTAACCATGATATCAAATTTTTATGGCAGACCGCTCACAATGTGGAGAGAGGAAACCATAATTTAACGTATCTAAAATCCA
>LPNX010670076.1:989310-1027193 GCA_001517045.1 Pseudotsuga menziesii
CCAGATCTTCAAAAGCGAGTTCAACTATCGAGTTTGGATGTCTGCTGGTGCTGGCAATTTGGTTAAACGAATACTCGATCCTAATCCGAAGACGGTGAGTGAAACAACCGTGAGCATATTTGATTTGACGAGATTTGATTCAACCATCGAATGGTGCCACTTGGCAATGGGATACAAGAAGAAGGTGGGTAGGTGAAAAGTGATGTCATTGTTACCAGGTGTCGACCCAAATCCAGATAGCAAACTTCGAGGATGACATCATCCTTGCTTAACCAATAGCAACACAAATAAATACAATTTTAATAAATTTAAAAATTGCTATTTTTCATGTTACAAAGTTAAACTTTGGAATAGAGATTTTAATCTTTTAAATATGCACCGATATGCACCAACTAATACCCAAAGTCAACGCGGTTTGAAATCGAACGATTGCAATATACCAGCCGGAGGCAGGTATAATAAAATAAGAACGAAAATGAGTTGTGTATAAATCAAACATATATTAATACATTAATGGTGACAACGACAATAACCTCATAAATAAAATATGTGTTGTGTATAAATCATTGCAGAATAGTCAATTAAATAGATGGTAAGTAAAACTACTCAAACCTAGAAGTGCTTGTAATATTTTATCGTTCTTAAATTGCATTTAAGAAATAACATAACAATTTAAGAGTAGAACTCTCAAAAATAGACTCAAGACCTAGTAGAATAGAGTAACAAGGTTAAATTCGCTCAGAATACTAGATAATGCATGAGTCAACCCAACATAATTTGACATATACTTGTAGAACATTATACCATAAAACCATAAGGTGACATGATTTACATATGAGAATTTAAAAATAGAGCTACTAAAATTATCATGCGAAGAGTAACAATCATTAATAGATGAAAAGTTAAGGCTTCCGAATTTTAGGTCCTTGTTATCAATCCATTAGTCAAACAAACCCAATATAAGCTAAGATAATCCCATGGGTCAATAATCAAAGGTCAATATTTGAGTGTCGAAATCAAAACACGTTTAACAACATTGGATATACAAGTATAATGGAAAATTAACAACATTTGGTTGGTGTCACAAAGCTAAGTTAAGATAGTAGAATTTCGAAGGCATAAAAATAATGACCAAGGGTTTCTAAAAATCACCAATTTGAATTAGAGTTAGTTGGCATAAACATAAATTATCATTATGTTTCAAATTTGTAAACATTGTACATATAATCTTTGACATGAGTTGGATTAAAATGTTAAAGGAAAATTATTTATATATGGAATTATTGAAAAAAATGGTTAGTTTAGGTGTGATACAAATGCTATTGGAGTTGTAGGTACAACACTTAAATCTTTTTGGGCTCAAAGAAAACTTTACAACCATAAAAACTAATCAAATAAATTTGTTTGTTATATATAGGTTTTGTTGAAAAGAATCGCAGCTAAGAAGGAAACTAATCAAGTACATAAAATATGCAAATGACCCAACCAAATCCAATTCAACCTCAATTTCTTGTCAAACTTGAAATTTGAAGGTCCAATTCAAATCAATTATATCATTTAATGCTATAAAAAACTAAAGGTAGAGTAGAACTTCAACAATCTTGGAGGGCCCGAGCTCAAGTTGAAGATAGAAATAAGAGAATATAGAACATATAAAAATAGAAATTGTGTATAAACCATAATAGCTATCATGGAAGGAGTCCCTAGTTAATAGGGAGTTGCAAACTGGTAGTCACAGAGGGGGAATAAATTTGGGTAGAATTGAATGATATGAGAGAACCAGAAACTCCTTGTTGTTGATTGTGCTTTTTATATAGTACCAAACATGTTTTTTTGTTCTGTCTATTTTTGTATAGACAATGGGGTATTGACACCATTATTTCATCTCATGCAAACTCACAAAGACTTCAACCTTACCTCTCTTGATTATAGTTGTTGCGAAATAAAATCTATGCATCCTACTCATAAAAAGTATCTTATAGAAGTAACCTTAAATACAATATTTTATCCATGTTTAAAGGTTTTCTTACATAAGAAACACATGGCCTCGCTTTGATGAGGATTCCTTCATCCTTTTTAACAAATCTGCAAAATTGTTTAACCTTTTCTCTATTTTCTTGTAGCCTTCTTTCTCTCTGTGTTACAAAATATGTACTCTATAATATAATTTTGGTATTTTCCTTCAATTCATTCATTTCCTCTAAGATTTCTTCCCATTTCTAGTCAGATGCCAAAGTAAAGAGTTATGTTTCTATGATATTAACAATCCTTGGTTTTTCTTTTGTGAGAAGGTATGCTTAGAAACTGTAACTCTTGAATTTGATACTTGTTAAATTATTATGTCATTGATCTACATGCAATGAGTGAAATTGAATTGTATTATTGTGCAGTGGAATGGAATGAAAAATACACACTGAACAAGACAAATATCACATAAAATTGATAAGTATTTCTAAGTAAAATTACAGTATTGTCTTCACCAATCCCAACAGTATACACCATTGTTACATAAAGGATAATTTGAATCATGTGGATATGATTTGAATATACCAATCAACCTGACAACATGGCTAACTAGAAGTGTCTAAATCACTATCGGAGCTCACTAGTATAACTCCAGATGCCTAATTCGGTCTCTCTGTCAGTTAAACCAGTTAAAACGATGAGGTAGGTGAGAATATGCACCTACCCACAAGAAGCCATGCAAGACTGGCACTAAATGGTTTGGAGGACAACTAATTGAATGTAAATGGATCATAACTTAGCTTAACTAGTTACCAACTACCAACAACTGAAGGAGGTTGTTGGTGGCACTCCTAGTGGCTCCTAAATTGTAGGGATTGGTCTCGGAGGCACATAAAATGATGCATGAAGGTGCATCTAGTTGAAGTTAACCTCTATATTTGTTCCCCACACTCTAATGATTGGTACTAGTTGCACTAATAACCCAAGTGGACCCAATGGTTCTAGTGGACCCAATATTAATTAATGACTCCTAAGTTAGGAAAATATAATATAATAGACAAGTACGGATAAGGGATGATTATAAATCCTAACACCCCCCCTTAATCCTAACTTGGACAACTTTGGGCCTTGACAACAAGGCCAAAAGTCACCCATTACAATCTAAAAGAATAAAAAAATGTTGCTTGATAAACTGAGGAAATAGGGAAAACCTCATGGGAACCCCCCCCCCCCCCCCCCCCAAAAAAAAAAAAGCAAGAACAAGAAATACAAGCTATTCTTAGGAGAAAAATCTTCCTCTTTGGGAAATAACTTGCAAAAAATCAGATGCAATTTGCAGCAATATACAACAGTATGGTTCTTTTGTGTAGCAGCATCCTGAAGTTGTGCATGTGAGCCTCTCTAAACTAATCACTATGTTTGGAGGAATTTCCCTCTTTGGAAGAAGAAGAAAATGCTCAACTGAACTGCAAGATGAAAATTGGAACCATGTAGAGCAACTGAGATCAACTGATGGGAGAGAAAAAGTGATTGATAATTTGAACCATGTGAGGAAAACCAAAGCAACTAATATATTTCAGCCTTGAAAATCAAACCATGTGAGGTAAAGTCATCTCCAAGTGTTAGGAGCAAGTGTCCAGGCGAATGTAGAATGTCTCCATCTTCACTAGTTCTGTGAGGAGATGAGCATGTGATCAAATAGAAATGTAGAGAAGCCATGGTCATTTGGAGAGTGAATTATTGAGCTCCATAATCCGATATAGCTTAAAAAATAACTAATGGTCCACAAAATATAATATCAAAAAACTCATGAGAGAAAACTGACATCAAATCCCCAGCAACAATTTTGAAAGAGACTTGTGGTACTTGATTTTTCACACCAAAATTGATGGGAATAGCTACAAGCATGACTGGAAGCTCTTGAAACTTCAAAATCGAACCAAATAAGATAATATCATATCCAAATAAGTTCATGTCATATCCAATAGTGTGCTCCACCAAGATGGTAGATGCACAATTTTCTCCTTCTTCAAATCTCTGAGTATTGGTGCATTCAATCATGTAGGAATTTACTGGAAGCTCAAGATCAATGAGAGTGAATAAATCACTCCTAAAATATGATATTTATTCCAAAACATCCAAATTATTACTTATCTGCACACCATAAACATCATTAGAGATAGAGAAATCAAATTCCTCTTCATTTTTTGAAACAATCACTGGTAAACTATGCACATAATTTAAAATAGAAGAACCACAGGAGAATTTTTTCATAGAATGGAAGGAGAGTTTTTTTTTCAATAACAAGGATTCAAATTTCTTCTTTTGGATCAGACATATGAGAATATGACACATCAGAGATCTCATAAACTTTCGGTGCAGCAGGAGAAGGAGTTACTCCAAGGACACTTTCTTCAATTCGAATTGATTGTGTTGAAGATTCTACTTCTTCTTCATCTTGAACAATTTTATTTTCTAAAGGAGAGGGCACACTTTAATTGAACCTATCTCAACAGCTAGGATTCATCTCCAATATGAGTGCTAGGTCCTCCTACTAGAGTGAAAGTGGTGAAGGATTCCCTAGAGGAAACCATGTGGTTGGATTCTCCAGAATCTATCAAGTAAGCCTTCAACAGAGTGAGGCCTTCCTTCAAGGCATGGAATCTCTCATATTATTCAGTATTCTCTCCATAATTAGACATATATACACCTTGTGGAAGGGAAATATTGTTTTGGTCAAGGAGTGTTTTCAACTGGGCAAGGGTTTTCTTCATGCACTGGATTTCTAAATGAAATCCTCTCATAGAATAAGGACACTTAGTCTTTTCAAAAAATTTCTTTCTCTTGAAGCCTGAGGCTCCTTTGAAATACTTATGACTCTCTTTTGGCTTCGAATAAGATACTTTAGGCTCCTTCCCCTTGTGATTCCCTTTACCTTGCGCATTGTTTTAGTCCAACATCAGAATAGCTTGGTTCTTGGAAGTTTGGAGGACTCCCATTTGGACCAACTTATCCTTCTCATGTATTAAATATTTGGCAAAGGCATCTAGTGAATGCATCTTCCAATTGGGGATGGAATCTCTTCTGGAATGGAAGGTAGAGATGAAGACAGAGTACTCATAACCAAGTTTTCTGAGCACATAGAGCATAAGTTTCTCATCCTTCCTCTCTATTCCGCATTACTTACATTGTAGTGCTAGAGACTTGAATTTTGTGAAAAACTACTGGGCTGCAATGTTATTAGCTCATTCTCCAAGATGTTCCCCTGAATATCATCTTGTTTTCCAAACAATAATTTGAGCTTCTCCCAGTATTATTTTGGATTCTTCAATCCCTCAAGATGAAAGAGGAGATCCATGGAGATGTGAGCACAAAGGAATCCAACTGCTTCATCCAACTAGTTCAGGAACTTGTTTTTATTAGTAGGAGGATGAGTGTCTATCTCTCTACCCATAGTCATCCTATACAGGCCAATCTTGCATAGGATACCTCCATATCTTCCCTCCAATAAACATAGTTGAAGGGTGTAAGAATTCGGGGTAAGAAAGTAGTAGAATCCATCAATTCTTCCTTATGAACATTCAATTCTTCAATTGAGCTACGTAGCACCTATAAGAAAAACTGCAAAATAAAAATATTTCAAAATCATGTTAGAATCAAGCCTTCCATCTTGACATGTACACTTTCTTAGGGTTTGTCGTGCCCGTAGAGACTTCTCTAGACGAATCCTGAGTTAGCAATGCACACTTTGCAAGATCTATGTGGAAACCCCACTGCTTCTGGTGTATAATGGATATTGGATAGACTTGTTGTATGACTGAGTAGGCTCTGATACCATGCTAAATTATTGTTCCATTGATCTTCAAGCAATGAGTGCAATTGAATTGTATTATTGTGCAGTGTAATGGAATGAAAAATACACACTGAACAAGACAAATTTCACAGAAAAATGAAAAGTATTTGTTGACCTCTTTTCTCTTCTTGTCTATACCCATGGTTCAACAACAACATAATACCAAAAAGACACCAAAAAACATCATACCAACAGAGCAAGCTCTTTCGGGAACGCCCGCAAAGCAGGCGCAGTCTCACCTGAGATATCTTTATGGGTAACTGCTAGAACCATGTTTCCGCAGTTGGCGAGGGATTCTAGTCCCTTGGCATGTGGCCAAGGTGCTTGACAAAGGTGACTAGATGGAGTTTGATACTCTATGATGACAATGCAACAATAAGTTGCAACTAGCACGTGAGACGACTTTACCATTGTGACTCTACAACTGGTGCAACAATGTGACGCATCTGATTCCTTGTACTCAACTTACATCATGTGACTCATGCCTTAACTTAAAAACTAAATAATAAAGCCATACATAACATTCTAATCGTGCTTTAACCCTTCATGCATCAACTGATTGTTCCTACTGCAATATTCATTTAACAGTAATTGTAATAATGCATAGTAAGCAAACATTCACATCAACATTCATCATTAAACACATTCATCCACATAACACAGTAAATAATGTGGAAACCCATCTGGGAAAAACCGGCAAGGTGCTCTTCATCTGGAATGAGAATGGTTTATAGCACTTTGCATCCTGTGATATGTAGACTGTTCTTTAGATATGTCTATTTGACTCAGTCTTCTTGCTCTCATGCTCTCTGGTTTATTTTCCTATCTACTCCTACTGATACACACACAGCTTGGATCGACTCTTCTATTCTACTGGAGGTCCATGCACACAACTGTAGGATATGCGGCTCAACATCCTTCCCCTTCTACTAGACTCTCCTATGAGTCTTGTTTCTCTAACTCCTTCTCTAAATATAACTAAGAACTGCATAACTCTTGAACAATAGACCTCTGATGAATAAACGACTCAAGCCAACCCTTACACAGGTTGGGTTCCTCCTATATATATTATTTACAAGACCACGTAGGGTCGATGGAGTATAGATTAGTTATTACAGAATCAACAACCCAAAATATCTCTGGTTTACATCAATGTTGGCCCATACCTAGCTACAAAATCCCTGCAAGACATTAACCACGCCCTTAATTAGCTGCAGAAATGTCTTTCAGCTCGTCTGTACTAGTCATAAATAGCCACAAAATTGTCCTTCCTCCTCCTATTGGATCTCCATTCTACAGTATTCCTTGACTTCCGTCTTCTATCCTTAACTTCTCTACCTACCTCTTCCACCGACTCGGGTTTTTCTTCCTTATTGCAGCATCCTCGTCACAACTTTCATTTGGCTTCTTTCTTCGTCGCGTGCTTGTTTTTCTCTCATCTGCACTGATTCCTTCTTAGCCTACTTTTATCCTATTGCACTCGCACTTTTCATCCTTTCACTTACGTATTCACTTCTTCCTTGTGTACCTTTTCTGGCCCAACAGGCCCCCAACACTCACATGTGGCTTGTCCCGATCCACTAACCAAAAGGGCACTCATCCTCCAAAATGGCCTGCTGCAAAAATTTTACTTACCTTGAAAAATATATGCCTCTGGCACACACCCATGCTACGCAGTGGGACAAACCTTGTCCTGGAAATACTTTACCATGTGTTGCACATTAGCAACTTCCCCTACTACTTCCTCTTCCTGTGCATCCAACTGCTCTACATGGTTGAAACTGATATGTTCCAGCGGTCCTTCCTCTAACAACTGCGTGACTTGCTGAAGTTTTTGCTGCATAGGATGAAGAAGGCCTATGAGCCATGATGCTTCTAATTGGTATGTCTCGAACTTGGCTTCCCTAGTCCACTCTTGATCTTGAAGAGCCTAGACTTCCTGTTGCAGTCGCTTGATCTCCGCACTCTTAGTAACTTTTTTTGGAAGCGACAGTTTCTTCATTTCTGCCTTTGCAACGCTGATTTTATCATCTTTATGTCACATGTTTTCCCTTATGTTTTCTGTAGTTTCATCTTCTAGCAGCGCTCCCCATATTGTAGTGACAACTTCAGCTGCCTTTGTGCAGAGTATTTATCCTTCTCTGATCTTCTCAGCAGCCTCAGATGCTGCTCTACTTCTCTCCTCAAGGACATCTAGAGGTGTGCTTGGTACCTTCCTAGCCTATAGTTCCTCAACCTACTTCTTTAGTTCCCTCATGATCCGCAATAGTCGGGCAACCTTATATTCTGAATCTTCATTTTCTTGGCCCGCTTCTGGTGGGAACTCTACAACCATGCTCTTAATGGTTTTAGTGAGTGAAACCCTACTATGCTCGCGTGGGATAATTTCCTGGTCTTTGTCCCTCAATAGGGCCTTGCATGTCTTTTCCTTCCTTTGTTGTTTTGTTGCTTGATAACCAATAGAATTTCTCCCCAGCCGTATTTTGGACACAGTTGTCTGCTGAACTTCATAGACTTCACTCAAGGCCATCTTGGAGAAGTCAATCTATAGGCTGTTATGATCATCAATTGCACTTGTCTCTATTTCAATCTCTAGTGCATGCATCAGAATATTTACTTTGATCGGCAACACTAACTCTGGTGTGGCTAATGGAATGTCGGGATCAACACTGTATGTCTTAGCCTCCACAATGGATTTGACCTCATTAATGGCTTCTATCAACTTTTTCAAGTGGTTCCCAACTTGGTTAGCAATGTTTACCTGTTGTGTGTTAGAGTGGCAAGGTTGTCTTGTGTGACTTTAGTGACAGCATTTGCAAGCTCATGCACATCATCTTCAGTCAATGTGTTCATGCTAAACATTTTTTCTACTTTCCTCTTCTTGCGTGGGTGATCTGGTCTTTGTTGTTGAGCTTGCGCTTATGTTTGGATGTTTTCTTGAGGATGCATACGGTCAAATTCAGGATGATCCGAGCCATGCCTACCAACATCATCAACTGTTTCTTCTTCTTCTTGTGACTAATTTCCTTAATCATCGCCTCCCTCATTTCCTTGGCCATTATTGTGGCCATCGTCATGGTCCACTGGTGGGTCTTCTTCATTCAGGTGCTCATGCAGCGGCTCTGCTAATGGGCCGCGCCATTCCTTGGGCCACTCCTTAACAATGTCAACGACATCAGTGTTGGTGATCATGATCCCTGCATTGTGTGCTTGCTTTCCTGGGTCTTTCTTGGGCTCCAAGACCATACTATGGGCACTGACCTAAAAATTGATAAAGGCTATGTACCTGTGCACCATCACAGCGCGGATTCGGTGAGATCGACATACAACATCGTGCAGTGACTCCGTGTGCAAAAATAACTTGATGCTTTTATCCTTTTACCGATCCGTATGCTTCTTCTCATCCCACAAGATCTAGAACCTTGCACCAAGGCACGGCAGTGGGACATCCATCTGTATATAGTCTGGCGAGTTGGCCCACAGGGTGAAGGAGATTAAGATGAGAAGCCAGGAGTAATTAAATTTGTAGGTGAGCTCTTCCTGGGCCTGGATGATGTCAGCTATCAGCTCATTCAACAAAAATCCTGACCAATTGAAAATCCCGCCCAGTGTGCATAGTTTTGCGAGCTCGATTGTTCCCACAGTGCACTGGTTGGGCCTCATCTTGTGTAGTAGCTTACAAGAGAGGAGCTGTCTGGAAAATCACACGCTGGTATCTTCAATGGGGCATATTAGGATGTCAAAACCCTAAATTTTCTGATTTTTTTTTTTAAATGCATATAATTTCAATAAATGCAGTCACTAATTGTTTGATTAGTTATATGATACTGAATTCATATCTGAACTATCTTTTGATTATTCTTATCTTTATAGAACGGCTTCTTTTCAGTTACTGACTTGTTTTCTTCTTTCGACCACAAGGTGGGACTGTCATGAAAAACTGGGCTTACTTAGCTTTCGAGCTAACATAGAAGTTTTTCCTTCTCTTACAGATATATAGGTAAGAGATTCGGGTGCTGCTAATCGAAATTCTAAAGTATTCCGCAAATATTCGTTGCACAATTTTTAAATTTAGTAGAAGAATATACATGCTAGTCAGTTTTCCAAGCTTATGGAGGTAAAGCATTAAACTGTGCTTCTTTTTAAGATGTTATAGATAGAGAGTTGAATTCTACTAGTAAAGATGACAGTTATTTTCCTTCATAAAGGCAAGATTTAATATTCCTACAGAGTAATAAACCCTTTTATGTTTATACTAATTGCAATTATAAACTGCGTTAAGTATTTCTTTACTAGTACAATCAGTAAGCATAATTATAAAGTCAAGATCTATTTTAAAATGTTCAAAAACATTGGTTCACGCCAAGATTGAATTGGATGCTGCATTTGTAAACTAATAAGGGGTTCATGTACCATAATTCTACTTCAATTAATTTCAAAGTCTAAAGGGTTTACTACTTTAATGCCAGGCACTTTTAAAGACTTTCATTAGTGATTAAAGATCTGAGTTGCTTGGAAACTGTATCTTTTCCAAGGTCAATAATTAGATGTTAAGCTTATTAAATATTTTAAGACTTACTATATTCAAATTCAATCTTTATGAATTTCGTAACTATACCCTCAAGAAAATGGAGTTAACTTACAAAAGCTAAAAATCATATAATGACTCTATAATACCTTTCATAACCTTTGAGCTTGAACTTGACAAAAGATTATTTGTCACAAATGATTCTATAACTAATGATTGGGTTGTTATTTTAAATGCAAGGGATGATCATAAAGGTCAAGAGTAAAACCATAATCATAATCAATTGCTCGATTAACTTGATTATTATAATTTCTATAGTCTTTATAATATTATTCCCTTTACCTTCATTTATGCACTATGGCAATATATAATATAGAGAATAGGTTTATATAAGAGCCGCGCCAAGGTAAACTATTATTTCCCTTTGCTCTTGTATCTTATTAACAAACATTACAAACCTCCATACGTATATGTGTTAGGTTAACAATGGATAAGGTTCCACGTTAATATACTTTTCAAACGCCATACTAAGGTTTTTGTGGTTGATTTTTATAATGCAGGTGGTTGACCAACGGTGTGATGAACCTTGTAGAACTTTCACGATATGATTTGGGTTACAAAATCATTGGAAATTTTGTTCGTGGAACTATAATGTTCCTACCCACTGCATGCCAATTATTAAAAGGATTACATGGGCTCCTTTCAGCCAAGCATTTGTGGGTTAAAAGGGATTGAATTGAACCCTAGTTCAACATTCTTTCACTGCCTTCGGGCCTTCGGCCGCTCTGTAAAAACTTCCCTGTCCACTCCGTTGTTTGCACTGTCTGTTAGCAATCGTGTTGCTGGTTATACTCCCTGTGAGTTAGTCTACTGTATTGTGAGGAAAAATTGTTGTAACCTATAGTTTATTGTTTGGGTGAAGGTCTGTGTTGATTCTTAGGGTTTCGCCACACTGCACAATCAGTTCTAATCTCTTTACTTTGAAGAGTCTTCGCTTTAGCTTGGTATTGCAAAATGTTGCCTTTCGACCCAGAGTTGCTATGCAAAAGGGGTTTGTGTCGCCGTGTATTATCTTAAACAGAAAAGAAAAGAAGAGGAGGCTGAGCCTAAATGGCTGTTGCACTTGATGTTATCATTTTCCTTCGTGACTGGTTGATTTTCATGTCAGCGAACTCCTTATATTTTGCTGTAGATGAAGGGTTATCTTTTACTCATGTTGGTGGTTATTTTGCTACTCTTCAGTGGTCATATCTCCGTTAATTTTTAAGGTAAATTTACAGGATTACCTTTTTCTTTCTTCCTTCCAGAATAATTTACGTAGTCAGTAGTTTACATAGTTCTTAATATTCTACTCTTCCTTCTTGACAGGATGAACCCGCTCTCCTCGGCGTGGAAGGTGTGAGACTTCGATGGCTGGCTACTCACGGTAAGCCTGGTTTTAACCACGGCATCTCCCTCCTTGTTGGTCCTTTAAGGACAGTCATGGGTTTGGCCTTCTTGATTTGTAACCCTCGCGGTTATCTTGGTTCGGTTTAATGAACCCATTCACTGTTATTAAGAGGCTCATCCCTTCACTTAGTATGGGATCTTCTACTGAGGCCGAGACTGTGGTCTTGGGTTTGTTGTTTGATTACTATGAAAAATATATATATAAATATATCACTATTTGCATAGGCTGTAAAAGCCTCATTTTGTATATTATGTTTATAGCTAAGAATCGTAAAAGAGATAAAACTCTTTACTTTTTAATGAACCCCCGTGTATACTTTAATTTTGACAGGGTTTTATCCTGAACTTGGGGATATAAAACTGTTTATGCAGTCTTCTTGAAATATAAATATTTTGTTTATAATACAGTTTTCAATCAATTGGTTTTTACCTGTGTTTAAAAAATATGTTGTGTAAGCTCGGCTTAGTAAGCCTATCTGAGTTTGAATACCTCAGATTCCTATAATTTAATATATACTTACATTTAGCCTCTATAAATTATTTAGATTAATAATAGGTAGGGTTTCCTGTACATGGTTAATATATTGACTTATTTTAATATTCAAGGAAAAAAAATGTTAAAATGTTCTTCTAATGTACATATTAGAAAATATACTATTATTATTATAATAGTAGGTATATTATTACTATTTATAGTAAAAAGGTTATTCTTTCTGTGAGTACTATTACTTTCATACTTATTATATCTAGTTGAATTTGTAAAAGTATAAAGAATAGTACTCTGTTATTTATTTCTTATGATGTCTGTGTTAAATACTTTTATAAAAGTTTTCTCAATATTTACTGTATCTTATTTTGATATGAGGTCAGTAAATAAAATGAACATTATACAGACTATCTATAATCTATCTTGTACTTATATATATATATATATATTCTGCATTATTTAATTAAACTTTTATAAAAGAAACGAACGATAGCTAAAGACCTCATTTGAGTTCAGCTAGATAAAATAAAATGCAGGAAACTAGATAAATTTACAGCTATAGCAAATTATAAACAACTAGTTTTCTTTCAGAATTAAATCATAGTTTTTATTATTACTACTTACAAATTATTTTATGTACATTATGTAATACAACATCTGGGCAGTAATAACTATAGAAGAAAAAGATTTCTATTCATTATGTTACTTCATACTTAGCTAGTAATTTCTTTACTCAGTTTCAAATAATAAAGTAACTTTTTTGAACTAGAAATTATACAGAGAACCTGTTGGTCCATCTAAATCTGGTTCTGTTAATAAAGAAAATACAGCTTCTTTCCTTGTCCTAAAATCTAACATAATGACTTAAATCTAACCCTAACTCTACCTATTAGACAGAAAGCTATTACTCTGACAGTAAATAAAAGTATGCATTCTTTTATACAACTAACAATTTATCATCTAATTACATCCTACAATCTTAATTCATAATTTCACCCCTATGCTGGAGTACGGTCTGGTAACTTCTAGGCAGGGATTTATTTCTCATCAAAATGATTCTAATTCATAAACGAACTGAGAACAATTCCATGGCTAAACCCTCTAAGTTTCTACATCATAAACTGCACATAACATTCATTCATACACAGATATTAAAACAAAAATTATTAAGTAGTAGAACCTGTTATGGAGCTTGGACAACAACAACAATGGGAGGCCGTTCCTCCCTACCAATTCTTGGAGAGTGCTCAAACAACGACTCCTCAGGACCCCCGAGCTTGCTCTGATCTCCCTGGATGGAACTAGGTGCAACAATAGTCAAATACCAGTCTTCAAACTCAGTATCAATCCTGAACTTATCAGTAAGTTCTCCTAGCTAACAAGCTGTAATAGACCAAGTTACTGCAGCAATCCTCTTAGAACAACTTCCTTACTATTTTCCCTTTTTCCCCAATGAATTTCCTGAATAGTATTCCCCTGAATGATTCTTCTCTGGAAAAATATCTGAGCAACCTTAGCTCTATTCATTGGGTACTTTTAAAATATTGCCTAGGTCTTTTTGGGTTAGTTGTCATTTAATGAGCCACCTGCTCTGATCCCACTTTCTTGGGGGATCATGACCCCAAATGTAGGGAAGTTTCCACCTGCAACATAGGAAGTGTTTGAGGATGTTTCCACTTGTATTTTTCCCTCCACCTAGTTCCATCCACCAGTTTGACCAGTAACCTCTTATTAACAGCTCTCCCAATGCTGTTGTCTCCACTTTTTCTTTATTAATAATAAAATATTCATAATTACATTCCACTTCTTTGGACTCTGCTGAGTCATCAGTTCCTACTTTACATTAAATTGAACATAATGTCTTAGGAAATGTAATTAAAATAATTAACATTATTTTACAAAATTGGGGTATGTGACATACACACCCCCTTAAAATGTAACATCGTCCTCGATGTTACTTATTCTTCATCCTCTGTAACCTCCTGGAACAGATTTGGGTATGCCTCCCGCATCTTACTTTCCAGTTCCCAAGTAGCCTCTTCGGGACTAAGGTGATTCCATTGCACCTTCACCTGTCCAATGGTGCTGTTCTGCAGAGTAATTTCCCTCCTCCCAAGGATACAGTCCAGTTCCACCAGAATTTCTCCTTCTGGTTCCACCTGTACAACATTCCAATCAACCACATGAGTAGCATCATGAACATACTTTTTCAAAACAGAGATATGAAAAACATTATGCACTTTCAAGTTAGGTGGTAACGCTAGCTAATATGCAACTTGACCAATTCTAGATAAAATTTCAAACGGACCATAGTAACGTGGTTCTAGCTTTGCACAACTCCCCAATCTTAGAGAGATTTTCTTTGGTTTTACATTTAAAAACATGTGCTCACCTACCTGGAACTCCTTGGGAGTTCTTTTTAAATCTGCTTGGCTCTTTTGTCGATCCTGGGCCACCTTCAAATTTTCCTACACTTGCTTTACAATATCTTCCATTTCTTATAATAATTCTAGTCCTAACACCAATCTATCTACTGGATTATTCGAGGAGATAGGAGTGTTGCATTTACGCCCATACAAAATTTCAAATGGACTAAAATTAGTTGATGACTAATAGTTGTTATTATATGCAAACTCTGCTAGATGCAAGTAGTCCTCCCACTTACCTGGCTGATCTTTAACATACATCATTAATAAATCCTCCAGTACCTAATTCACTCTTTCATTCTGTCCATCTGTTTGAGGATGGAAAGAGGTACTGAAATACAATGTTGTATTTATGCCCTTAAACAAGGATTTCCAAAAATTCCCTGTGAATTTAGGATCCCTGTCTGAAATAATAACCTTCGGTACTCCATGTAACCGAAAAATCTGCTTTAAAAATATATCAGCTATATTGGCAGCCTTGTAAGTAGTTTTGACAGGAATGGAATATGCTTCTTTACTTAACTTGTCAACCACCACCATAATAGAGTCATTTTGATTCTGATTTCTGGGCAGTCCAGTAATAAAATCTAAGCTAATCACTTCCCATTTCTAGCTAGGAATGGGTAAAGGTTGCAGCAAACTAGCTGGATGTTGGTGTTCGGTTTTCACTTGTTGACAGTCCAAACATCTAGCAATGTATTCAGCTACTTCAGATTTCATATTAGGCCAAAAATATTCTTTTCTTAGCATGGTTCTAGTCTTTTGGTAACCTGGATGTCCTGAGTAAGGTGTTCTATGGACTTCATCCAGAATCAACAACTTAACCTTAGGCACATTAGGCACATACAGTTTGTCCTTGAATAATAAAAATCCATATTTATTTAGACTATAACCTTTTATTAAGATTTATGTAGTTTCTTCTTTAGCTGAAATTTGCAATTTCTGATAAATTTCATCCTGTTTCACCCCTTCCTTAAGCTGTTCATTTAAATCAGAAGTATAAGTGATGATTGTTGCTGTAAAATTCAGCTTTGCATTTCTGCTTAAAGCATCAGCCACCTTATTTTCCTTACCTTTTATGTGTTGGATTTCAAAATCATATTCACTCAAGAAGGCTAACCACCTTGCTAGTCTTGCATTTAAGTTAGGATGATCTAAAAGATATTTCAATCATTTATTATCAGTCATTAAAATAAATTTTCTGCCTATTAAATGATGTCGCCACATCTTTAAGGCATGTATAACAGCCGCAAGTTCTAAATCATAAGTTGCATAATTCTTTTCATGGATTTTTAACTTCCTGGACTCATAGGCAATGGCATGTCCATCTTGAGTCAGCACACCGCCTAAGCCATCATTACAGGCATCTGTGCATACCACGAAATCCTTATTAGGATCTGCTATTCTTAGAATAGGCGCACTTGTTAATAAGGTTTTTAATTTCTTAAAAATTTCTTCACACTTTAAGTTCCAATCGAATTTCTTGCCTTTATTTTGCAAAGAAGTGATCGGATTAGCTATTTTTGAAAAGCCTTCAATGAATCTCCGGTAATAACTGGTAATTCCCATGAATGACCTAACATCTGTTACGTCTTTTGGTACCGGCCAATATTCGATTGCCCGAATCTTTTTAGGATCAACTGAAATCCCTTCCTTAGTCACTGCGTGACCTAAGTACTGGATTTCATCCTTAAAGCAGTCGCACTTGCTAAACTTCGCGAAGAGCTGTTTCTCTCGCAACTCTTGTAAAACTATCTTTAGGTGTTCTTTATGTTCTTCTTCCATTTTAGAGTAAATTAAGATGTCGTCAATAAACACGACCACGAATTTATCTAAGTATTTATGCATAATATTATTCATTAAGCACATAAAGACAGCTGGGGTGTTAGTAAGCCCAAATGGCATTACGACAAACTCGTAATGTCCGTATCTCGTTCTAAAAGTTGTCTTAAAGATATCTTCGTCTTTAATTCTTACCTGATGATATCCTAACCTGAGGTCTATCTTTGAGAACACCGTGGCTCGACGTAGCTGATCAAACAAATCATCTATGCGGGGCAACGAATATCTGTTTTTAATAGTCATCTTATTTAGCTGACGGTAGTCTATGCATAATCGCATAGTTCCATCTTTCTTTTTAACAAAGATGATCGGTGCTCCCCAAGGAGACACACTAGGTCGAATGTACTTCTTATCTATTAACTCTTTTAACTGTGATTTTAGCTCATTAAGTTCTAAAATATTCATCCGATACAGATCTTTCGAGCTAGGTACCGCACCTGGCACCAGCTCAATACTAAAATCCAGTTCCTTCCTGGGAGGTAATCCTGGAATTTCTTCTAGAAATACATCAGTAAATTCTTTTAAAACGGGAATATCTTCTATTTTTAACTTATCTGTTTCAGATTTACTTGCTTCAACTGTAATAGTTACAGCATAGGATTTACACCCTTTTCTAACTGCTCTTTTAAGTTGTAAAGAAGAAATCTGCCTGATTATAGTTTTCCTAGGAATGCCCTTAATTTTTACGAGTTTTTCGTTACTATTTACGCACGTAAAGGTTTTATCGTAACAGTTTAAAACTACCTTATGCTGTTCTAACCAATCCATGCCAATCAGTAAATCATATGAGCCAAGTGGCAGAACATTAAGCTTAACTATAGTTTTAAATTCATCCATAAGTAAAGCACATTCGTTCACATAACAGGTTACTTTTCTTTTTTCCCCAGTGGCTAATTGAACTAACCAGGAATTATCAAACTTATCGATAGATAATTTACATTTTTCCACTATTTGAGGTGCAATGTAACTAAGACTAGCTACTGGATCAATTAAAATGGTCACAGGGGTTTGGTTAATCATACCTTCCACTTCCACCATGGAAGTCTGATAGTCAGCTTGGCGGTTCTCCAATGCTAAATTTATTCTGGGCATAGTCCTTGCGAATTCTCCAACGGTCATCTCCTCTTGCACAATGTGAACATTGTTGATTGAATTTTTCCATTTTGGGCAAACTGAAGCATAGTGCGGGCCATTACATTCCTAGCACTTAACAGGTTCCTTTCATTCAAAACTCTTAGTGAAATTCCCATGGTTATTTGCAGCTTCCTTGCCTTTGAAGTTATTCAAATTATTGGAAGTACCATTTCTATTTCCCTGGGAATTTTTATTTTTAGAATAATTTCGGTTCTTATTATTCTTGAAATTCTTCTGGGGTACAAATTCTTTCTTCTTAAACTCAGGCTGATTGTTGTTTTTCTTAGCCTTCCAGTCAGCTAAGCCTTCTTTCTTCTTGTTCTGCTCAAAATAGAAATTAGCCTTTCGCATGGCTTCCTCCAGAGTCTTCGGGTTATCATACTCAATTTTGTCCTTAATGTGATATTGTAGATAGCAGAGAAATCGCTGCACTTTAGGTTTCTTGTCTACTAAGTAAGGTACATACCTCAGCAAGCTTAAGAATTTACTGTTCAAATCCTTCATAGTCATTGAACCTAACTTCAATTCGTAAAATTCTTTAGCTCTATCTTCATAATATTGTTCGGAAAGAAATTTATTCTTGAAGTACCTTTTAAAGGTACTCCAGTTAACTTCTTTTTCCTTGATACCCTTAACTCTCTTCAGATCTTGCCACCATATGTCTGCTTTTCCGGAAAGATTATAGATTGCCATTCTTGCCTTCAACTGATTTGAATAGTTGTATATATGAAAATAATTCCTCATCCTAGATAACCAAGAATCTGCTTCTTCCCCTTTTTCGGTCTCTCCATTAAAAGTTGGGGGCTTTATCTTTTTAAACTCCCCTGAAATCTCCTCGTATGGTCTATACTTCTTCTTTCTGTCATACAACTCAGCCTCACTACTGTCACTAGTAGTGTGGTAGATTTGTTGTTCACCGAACCCTTCAGATGATGAACTGCTGTCAGTTTTCACCAGCTTTACCTTTTTAGACTTTCTTTGATGACTAGCCTCCTCAGATTCTGATATTTTGCTCCTTCCTTCAGTTTGGAACTTTTCCATCAAAATTTGGTTCAACTCTTCCTGAGTCTTCAAAATCCTCTCATTGTCCTTCTTGACTGATTCCATTTCAGTATTCAAATCCTTTATAATCTGCATCAACTCTGAGGAGTGAGCAGTCACCTCTTCCAACATATTTTCTCTGGACAATTGCCTTGTCTCTGTGTTTAAAGACTCCTCCTGAGCATATTCTCCTAGCTTCTCCATACCCGCCTATTTAAATTTCAGAAAAAAAAAGAAATTTTCTGTTCTTTACATAAAACAGAATATAGGTTAGTATATTATTTTGCTGTTCTATGGAAACTAGTTTGGTTTACATCAAGGCCTAGTATTTGAACCATGCTCTGATACCACATGTCAAAACCCCAAATTTTCTGATTTTTTTTTAAAAATGCATATAATTTCAATAAATGCAGTCACTAATTGTTTGATTAGTTATATGATACTGAATTCATATCTGAATTATCTTTTGATTATGCTTATGTTTATAGAACAACTTCTTTTCAGTTACTGACTTGTTTTCTTCTTTCGACCACAAGGTGGGACTGTCATGAAAAACTGGGCTTACTTAGCTTTCGAGCTAACGCAGAAGTTTTTCCTTCTCTTACAGATATACAGGTAAGATATTCGGGTGCTTCTAATTGAAATTCTAAAGTATTCCGTAAATATTTGTTGCACAATTTTTAAATTTAGTAGAAGAATATACATACTAGTCAGTTTTCCAAGTTTATGGAGGTAAAGCATTAAACTGTGCTTCTTTTTAAGATGTTATAGATAGAGAGTTGAATTCTACTAGTAAAGACGACAGTTATTTTCCTTCATAAAGGCAAGATTTAATATTCCTACGGAGTACTAAACCCTTTGATGTTTATACTAATTGCAATTATAAACTGCGTTAAGTATTTCTTTACTAGTACAGTCAATAAGCAGAATTATAAAGTCAAGATATATTTTACAATGTTCAAAAACACTGGTTCACACCAAGATTGAAATGGCTGCTGCATTTGTAAACTGATAAGGGGTTCATGTACCATACTTCTACTTCAATTAATTTCAAAGTTTAAAGGGTTTACTACTTTAATGCCAGCCACTTTTAAAGACTTTCATTAGTGATTAAAGATCTGAGTTGCTTGGAAACTATATCTTTTCCAAGGTCAATAAGTACATGTTAAGATTATTAAATATTTTAAGACTTACTATATTCAAATGCAATCTTTATGAATTTCGTAACTATACCCTCAAGAAAATGGAGTTAACTTACAAAAGCTAAAAATCATATAATGACTCTATAATACCTTTCATAACCTTTGAGCTTGAACTTGACAAAAGATTATTTGTCACAAATGATTCTATAACTAATGATTGGGTTGTTATTTTAAATGCAAGGGATGATCATAAAGGTCAAGAGTAAAACCATAATCATAATCAATTGCTCGCTTAACTTGATGATTATAATTTCTATAGTCTTTATACTATTATTCCCTTTACCTTCATTTATCAACTATGGCAATATATAATATAGAGAATAGGTTTATATAAGAGCCACACCAAGGTAAACTATTATTTCCCTTTTCTCTTGTATCTTATTAACAAACATTACAAACCTCCATACATATATGTGTTAGGTTAACAATGGATAAGGTTCCTCGTTAATATACTTTTCAAACGCCATACTAAGATTTTTGTGGTTGATTTTTATAATCCAGTTGGTTGACCAATGGTGTGACAAACCTTGTAGAAATTTCACGATATGATTTTGGGTACAAAATCATTGGAAATTTTGTTCATGGAACTATAATGTTCCTACCCACTACATGCCAATTATTAAAAGGATTGCGTGGGCTCCTTTCAGCCAAGCATTTACGGGTTAAAAGGGTTTTAATTGAACCCTAGTTCGACATTCTTTCACTGCCTTCGGCCTTCGGCCGCTTTGTAAAAACTTCCCTGTCCGCTCTGTTGCTTACACTATCTGTTAGCAGTCGTGTTGCTGGTTATACTCCCTGTGAGTTAGTCCACTGCATTGTGAGGAAAAATTGTTGTAACCTATAGTTTATTGTTTGGGAGAAGGTCTGTGTTGATTCTTAGTGTTTCTCCACACTGCACAATCAATTCTGAGCTCTTTACTTTGAAGAGTCTTCGCTTTAGCTTGGTATTGCGAAACGTTGCCTTTCGACCCAGAGTTGCTGTGCAAAAGGGGTTTGTGTCATCGTGTACTGTCTTAAATAGAAAATAAAAGAAGAGGAGCCCGAGCCTAAACAGCTGTTTTACTTGATGTTATCGTTTTCCTTCGTGACTGGTTGATTTTCATGTCAGTGAACTCCTTATATTTTGCTGTAGATGAAGGTTTATCTTTTCCTCATGTTGGTGGTTATTTTGCTACTCTTCAGTGGTCATATCTCTGTTAATTTTTAAGGTAAATTTACAGGATTACCTTTTTCTTTCTTCCTTCCAGAATAATTTACGTAGTTAGTAGTTTACACAATTCTTAATATTCTACTCTTCCTTCTTGACAGGATGAACCTGCTCTCCTCAGAGTGGAAGGTGTGAGACTTCGACGGCTCGCTTCTCACGGTAATCCTGGTTTTAACCACGGCATCTCCCTCCTTGTTGGTCCTTTAAGGACAGTCATGGGTTTGTCCTTCTTGATTTGTAACCCTCGCGGTTATCTTGGTTTAGTTTAATGAACCCGTTCCCTGTTATTAAGAGGCTCATCCCTTCACTTAGTATGGGATCTTCTACTGAGGCCGAGACTACGGTCTTGGGTTTGTTGTTTGATTACTGTGAAAAATATATATAAATATATCACTATTTGCATAGGCTGTAAAAGCCTCATTTTTTATATTATGTTTATAGCTGAGAATCGTAAAATAGATAAAACTCTTTACTTTTTAATGAACCCCCGTGTATACTTTAATTTTGACAGGGTTTTATCCTAAACTTGGGGATATAAAACTGTTTATGAAGTCTTCTTGAAATATAAATATTTTGTTTACAATACAGTTTTGAATCAATTGGTTTTTACCTGTGTTTAAAAAATATGTTGTGTAAGCTCGGCTTAGTAAGCCTATCTGAGTTCGAATACCTCACATTCCTTTAATTTAATATATACTTACATTTACCCTCTATAAATTATTTAGATTAATAATAGGTAGGGTTTCCTGTACATGGTTAATATATTGACTTATTTTAATATTCAAGGAATTGTATATGTTGTTATATTGTTCATATTTTTTTGGAAAATAAAGTCTTAATGTTTTTAAAAGAATTCTTTATGTATCTGTCAGTTATACTTTCGTATAGGGTTTGCATTTTATTAAGATATGAACATTTTATTTATTTATACAATAAATAAATGTTAAAATGTTCTTCTAATGTACATATTAGAAAATATACTATTATTATTATAATAGTAGGTATATTATTACTATTTATAGTAAAAAGGTTATTCTTTCTGTGAGTACTATTACTTTCATAGTTATTATATCTAGTTGAATTTGTAAAAGTAGAAAGAATAGTGCTCTGTTATTTATTTCTTATGATGTCTGTGTTAAATACTTTTAGAAAAGTTTTCTCAATATTTACTGTATCTTATTTTGATATGAGGTTAGTAAATAAAATGAACATTATACAGACTATCTATAATCTATCTCGTACTTAAATCTAACCCTAACTCTACCTCTTAGACAGAATGCTATTACTCTGACAGTAAATAAAAGTATGCATTCTTTTATACAACTAACAATTTATCCTCTAATTACATCCTACAATCTTAATTCATAATTTCACCCCTGTGCTGGAGTACGGTCTGGTAACTTCCAGGTGGGGATTTATTTCTCATCAAAATGATTCTAATTCATAAACAAATTGAGAACACTTCCATGGCTAAACCCTCTAAGTTTCTACATCATAAACTGCACATAACATTCATTCATACACAGATATTAAAACAAAAATTATTAAGTAGCAGAACCTGTTATGGAGCTTGGAGTACAACAGTAATGGGAGGCCGTTCCTCCCTACCAATTCCTGGAGAGCGCTCAAACAACGACTCCTCAGGACCCCGGAGCTTGCTCTGATCTCCCTGGCTAGAACTAGGTGCAACAATAGTCAAATACTAGTCTTCAAACTCAGTATCAATCCTGAACTTATCAGTAAGTTCTCTCAACTAACAAGCTGTAATAGACCAAGTTACTGCAGCATTCATCTTAGAACAACTTCCTTACTATTTTTCTTTTTTTCCCCAATGAATTTCCTGAATAGCATTCCCCTGAATGATTCTTCTCTGGAAAAATATCTGAGCAACCTCAGCTCTATTCATTGGGTACTTTTAAAAGATTGCCTAGGTCTTTTTGGGTTAGTTGTCATTTAATGAGCCACCTGCTCTGATCCCACTTTCTTGGGGGATCATGACCCCAAATGTAGGGAATTTGCCACCTGCAACATAGGAAGTGTTTGAGGATGCTGCCACTTGTCTTTTACCCTCCACGTAGTTCCATCCACCAATTTGACCAGTAACCTCTTATTAACAGCTCTCCCAATGCTGTTGTCTCCACTTTTTATTTATTAATAATAAAATATTTAGAATTACTTTCCACTTCTTTTGACTCTGCTGAGTCATCAGTTCCTACTTTACATTAAATTTAACATAATGTCTTAGGAAATGTAATTAAAATAATTAACATTATTTTACAAAATTGGGGTATGTGACATAGGAAACCCCTATTTGTGCATTGAATCTTATACTTATGTTTCATTCTGGTGTTGTTTTTCTGGGCCAAATACAGCACGAAATTTCCCCCTTCCTTAGGCAGACCCGTTATCATAGAAATAAGGTCGATGTCGATCAGGTATGTTTGATCAAGCCATAAACATCCTCTGTGGAAATATACCAGAAGTTGTTTAACGTATGTGTTGATGTGTGGACTATGGTTGAAATGCGGCATAAATAGCAGGTTCATCAATCCTGCATGACCAACTCCTTCAACCCGTTGCATTGGTCTAAGTACCTGATCTCCAGTTGGGTCGGTCTAATTGAGGATCATGTAGTCTACTGTTTTCAACCCTGGCTGGTGTTGTGTGTCAAAGTCCTCGAAGCTCAACTTCACGAGGTTCTCCACGATGCCCTTGGGCAAGGAGACGTTCTCAAGGATCCACAGCACAACTAAATTTGTATTGGCCTTCTTTGGCAGCACCATTTCCTATGCGTTAGCTCTTCTTGGTGGAAAATAGTGGGGAAAGTTTTTGTCATCCTCCTTAGCATCTAGGCCTCTGCATGGTGGGGAGTATTTTTCCATGGTGTCTTCGTCCAGCGAGCATTATTCCATGGGTGCTTTCCCAGTAGTGCCTAGAATGGTCATAGCCTTCCACTTTCTGGTCATTTTCTTCGTTTACAATATAGAAAGCCCTCCTGCTTATTTCTCACCAACCTGTCTCAGCTCTCTGATTGACTACGCAATTGCAGTCGGTGGTCTTTGAGCTAGGTTGGGCACAGGTTTCAAACCAGGGGTTGGAATATTAACAGGGGCGACTGCAGGTTGAGGAGCAGGTGGAGGTCTAGGTGTGGTCGGGGGGATAGATGGCTTCCTGGTTCATGCCATTGGGTGAGTTTCTGGCGATTGCTTTGGTTTTTATACCGCCATATTTTCTACTTCTTCTTCAACAATTGGGAAACCCGGGATAATAATTGCATCTGATAGCTCATTGTCACCGGGGATCTCATTGACCATGGGTGTTGGCTAACTAAGTGTCAGAATTTTGGCTCTCTGATTTCTCAGCTCTGGTTCTCTCGGCTCTCTCTCTCTATGCGGAAAATATTGCTTAATGGCAAAGCCTGATATTTATATGCGACTCTACATTTTTCAGTCATCATGCAGTCGATGGTTGATGTCTAAGCGATCACATGGGCTTCTCGGCCAACACATTCCTATATTAACTCTACTTACTTGGGCGTTGGGTTGTACCTGTTAGCACAGTTATGGCAGTTATGCTGAGGACGGCTTACGGGACAAAAATGCATGCCATCATTCTCCTCCTACCACGTCAAATTTATGGCTCTTAGTTGTCGTAGCCGTCTCAATCTTTGTCGGATATCTTCTCTTAAATACTTGATTGTGAACAGCCTATCTTTTCTACATTTCCGTACAATTTCTTCCTTTTCTTACACGTTTTTCTTGTTCTTATGCTTCTGCATGCATATGTTTCCGATGTGTGACATAATAGCTTCCCCCCCCTTTTTTTTCCTTGCGAGGTGGACCTAACTAGGCATGTTGCAACCATTGTAGTATGGCTTCAGGTGACTTCCATTCACCATTCCTGAAACGTATGTTCCATCGATCTTATGTAAATTTATTGCGCCTACATGAGTGATGTGCGCAATCACATATGGTCCAAGCCAATGTGTTTTTAGTTTACCTAGGTGTTTGAAAAACTTGTTGTCATACAACAATACAAGTCCTCCGACTTTAAATGGCTTAACCTATATATGGTGATCATGCCATGCTTTCTGTCTTTGCTTCTCCATAGTCTAATGATATCTTGCGATGAAGCGTTCCTCTTCCATCTGAATGAGCTACGATATCCTTTACTCGACGACATTTCCATCATTCATCTCTGTCAGTGTAGCAATCCTTATGCTTGGCACAATGTACTCCATTGGTACAACAACTTCTTGTCCATATACCAACCTAAATGGGGTGTGACCTGTCAGTTGCTTGCAAGTTGTGTGATATTCCCATAGCACTGCTGAAACTTTCTGATCCCAATCATCTCGGTGCGCGTTGCATACCTTGGTCAATGCATTCTCCAAAATCTTGTTGAAAGCTTCAACCATTCCATTTTCCTGAGGATGATAGGGTGTTGTCTTCTTATGCTATATCTGGAATTCTGTAGTAATCTCAGCAATCACTTTGTTAAGAAAATGCGTACCTTGATCACTTAGGAGAATATTTGGACAACCAAATCTAGTCAGTGAGTCACCATGTTTTCAAACAAAAACTTCACCACAGTCGTAGCGGTCCAATCTTTAACAGGCGCAGCTTCATCCCATCTAGTTAAATGGTCTGTCACAGTGATAATATAGTGCGTGCCAGTCCTTTTGCCTAGAGGACTGATAGGTCCAACGAAATCAACGACCCATTTATCAAATTCCTGGAGGGATATCTACAGTACCAATGGCATTTCATCATAGCGTAATGGTTTTCCCGTTCTCTAGCAGATATTGCAACACGGACATAAACTCTTAGTAACAATGTGTATGGTTGGTTGCTATAATCCTGCTTGTAGGATTTGTTGCATGGTTTCTTTTCCCACATAGTGTCCTCCTGCGACACCAGCATGTGCTTCGCTCATAACCCAAGATCGTTCATGTTCAAATACATAGCGGAGCAGTATTTCATTTGCACACAGCTTATAGAGGTGTCCAACAATCAATGTGAAGTCAGTAGCTCTGACGACCAATTGTTTCTTTTGGTTAGTGGAGGATCCCAGAGTTGCATAGCATGTACTCAAGAAGTGTATGATAGCTTTCAAATCTGGATCTTGGTTTTCCATCATGGTAACCAAACAAATTTGTGCATTGGGCAAGTTATCTTTGAGGCTCGTTGGTTCTTCACCGCTCCCTATCCCTAATAGGTGGTCTACTGCAACATTTAGTCAACCAGTTTTAACAATGACCTCAAAATCAAACTCTTGAAATAGGAGAAGCCATGTAAAGAACTTCCCCCCAACACTTTCTTGTTGACTAGGTATTTTAGCGCTGAATGATCGATGTACATCTGAGAATGTCCACCCAACAAATAGTGTCAGAATTTCTGAAGCACATAGACCATAGTAAGGCCTTATCTTCTATCGTCGTCCAATTCTTTTCTGTTTTTGACATTTTCCTTCATGCGAAAGCAATAGGGTGGTCCAGCGCACCCTCTCTTGATTGTGTCAAGACTATGCCAAGCGTGATAGACGACGCGTCGACATGCACATGGAACTCTTGTTTCCAGTTGGAGAATACAAGTATTGGCATAGTGGCCATTGCAATCTTTAATTTATCCAAGCTTTCCTGGCACTCTATTGTCCACTGGAAATTTGCGTCTTTCTTCAACAATTTCTCCATAGGTGCAGTGATCGTTGCATATCCTCTGATGAACTTTCGGTAGTAGCCTGTATGTCCTAGCATTGTTCTGAGTTGCATGACTGATGTAGGTGGGGGTAGGTCAAGAATAATCGCAATCTTTGTTGGGTCGACCAAAATCCCATCATGACATACAACGTGACCCAATAGTATACCAAATGGTGCACATAAAATACATTTCTTAGAATTAGGCGCAATCTGATACTGGCAGCAATGGTCTAGCATCATGCACAGACTCTCTATATGGTCTCTTACTAGACCAAACACAGGCCAGTCATCAAAATATACTTCAAGAAATTCATGTATAAACTCTTTAAAAGCAGAAACTACTATTCTAGAAAACGTCTCGGGTGCATTCTTGAGTCCAAAGGGAATTACTGTATACTGATAGCATTCCCATTCTATGACGAAGGTCATTTTGTGGCAATACTCCTGCGTGATTCTGACTTGATGATAGCCAAAGAATCTATCAATGAATGAATACATCTCCTGTCTACCTACATTTTCAAGTAATTCATTTGTGAATGGTGTTGGGAATGGGTCGTGCAAGCATGCATCGTTTATCTTCTTCAAGTCGACATAGATCCTGAATTCACCTATTGTCTTCTTATCTTGGATCACTATAGGGTTGATCCACCCTGATTTTTCAATAGGTTCAAGTATTCATGCATCGAGCATGTGATCCAAATATGTCTTTACCTTTTCTGTATATCTGGGGTTCATTCTGTATGGTCGATGTCTACTGGGTTTAACATCTGGTTGCAGGGGTATTTTCATCTCCCCTAAATATCCTACTATTCCCTTCATCTCTAAAAAATTGGTAGGGAACAGATCCTGATATTCATGCAGCAATTCTATGATCTTTATGACAGTTTCTTCATCCCAATAATCTCCTATATTGGCGAACTTCGGGTTCTCTAGAGACCCAATGTTTACTTTCTTGATTTTTAGCAGTTTTAGGAACTGGTCATTGGAAATGTCACTTAACTCTACAATGCATGTACCCTCTGAATTTTTTATTTTTATTTTACTTGATTCATCGTCAGGATCTCCAGTTAGTTTGTAACATGTGATCCACTCCTGGATGGTCACAATTCTCTGGTGGCAATTTTCCTTTATGATAGGGACTTGAGAAAATATTTGGGCTTTGAGTATTTGAAGTGCAGTATCAAATATCGGTTTCTCATCAGCAAACTCAAATGTGTGCACACACTATTTGGCTATCTCTTCCCAGTCTTGAGTACCTTGTCGCAACTCCATAGACGCATACCAGGTTCTATGTGTCATTTCCAATGTGTGAATGAAATGATGGATCAAATCCTATCACGAGTATACTATAAATACAGTGCGACACTGATTTATGTGCTCTATAGGGCTCAACAACCCTATGTACCTATGACTTACAGTGACAACTACTTCACTGAGCCAGACTTCCATCAACCTTCCGCATTATGGCCATTCTGTTATGAACTGCTTGTGCGTACCCCACCATCTGGCAGGCGTAGCCTTGAGTACATGATCCAACGTAGACAAGCGTTGCGATTCTATGATGAGACCTTCAAACTCAGTGAGAAATTTCACAACGTTAGGTAATCCCTCACAGGTGTGCAGCTCTCTGTCCTCAGTTTCCACCCATCACACAGACCTGGTAATCCTCATGCATCTCCTCATAGAGACTTCATATAACCGGTTTTTTCAGTTCTCTAAAGCTTCCCCTGAGTCGGATGTGCAAGAACTAACACTCTTCCATCTCAATTTCCCATCTGTAGTTGGATTGATGTAATCGTTTTGCATGGCAGTGACATTGTATATTTGGTTGAGATAGTCACCATGTCCATTGTTATAGAAAATCTCAACATATCTTTGTCCTTCCAATGGATCAATGGGAGACACTACCCTCATTTCATTATCCTTGAATGAGAGTATCATTTTCTTGAAGTTGATGATGGTCTGATTATCTATGGCCCAATCTATGCCAAGCAGCATGGGATGTGGATTTGTCTCATCAACAATGTTAATGACTTCAAAGTCTGCAAATGTGTGCAACCCCTCTATGTTGACAAGGACTTGACTCAGTCTACCAATTGGGAGTACCTTTACCTAATTGGAAATTAGCAATTGGACAGGAGACCAGTCCAAGTGTAGCTTCCCCATGCTTTCCCAAGTTTGTTGTGTCAAGATATTAACATCAGACCCTAGGTATAAAATAATATAGTCCATGTCATAATCTCCTATCTGCGCAGTCATTCTTATCTCGCAACCAGTTTTGAATTTCTTTTCAACCTGGTTAATTCTCTTTTCAGGTTGTGGCTCTAATGGCATCTCTTCTATTAGTGCTTGTAGTTCTTCGATGGCATCTTTATCTTGAATTAGTGCTAAGAAACTTGATAGAAAGGACTTGATATTACTAACCTTTTGTGGGACCTTCTTTTGGAATATGTGCTAGAATCATTCAGGCATCTCCCTGACTTCTTCTGAAGTCGATGGATCTTGTGGATCTACAAACTATGGTCGCACATCCATGAATAATTGCTTCTATTTTTGGACGTTGAATAACACCTTCTTCTGCATCGTCGATCGTACTTGTGGCTAAAGTTATTCTTGTGGAATTTCCATATCATCTCTAGTCACAGCACCTCCTCGTGTTACGACTGCAACGCTCGGAGCTCTTGGTTTAGAAGAAATAATCTGGACATTTAAGTTAGAATTTGGAGTTGGATTTGGATTCTGCATAGGATTAGGACCTACTATGGTCCTGGCCTACCACTTTGCAATCTGTTGCAGACATTGCTCCATATTATGGTCATGTCCCATGCAATATGAGCACGTCTTTGCAGGCTCCAAGCAATATCTGGCATAATGACCTAGTTTTCCACAGTTGTAGCATCTAACCTGACCTCTTCCTCTACCAAATCTTCCTCCACCTCCTCATCCTTTGAAGTTCCCACCACCCCTTCCCTGAAGGTGTGGTTGCTGTGGGGGATACTGATTCTGTTGATATTGCGGCTGATAGTGATTTTGTTGTATGTATGGATGTTGTGGTGCATACTGAGGCTGATACTAATTCTGATACTAATTAGGTGAGAAACGCATAGGATGATATGATGCTTGCACAGAGTCAACGTGAGAAAGCCCCTCATTTTTCATTAAGTAGGTATCAACAGTCTTTTCCTTCAAGAGCTGGTATGCTTTGCAATCCTTCTCTTCATTCCCTACTAACTTGCAAAATTTACAAAATAGGTTCATTGGGGTACTCGCAATATTTTGAAGGTATAGGGATTCCTCGTCATGATGTGCTCTAGACTGGCATATACGACACTGTGGTATTCCATGGCCATTTAACAGGTTTGGTGCACCAGTTGAGACTTAATTCATGAATGTCGGATAGTTATCCTTAGTCTGTCCATTCGTTCTACATTTTGTGCACCATAAGTCTTATTGGGATTCCTTACCCTTCTTGATGTGCTAAAGTTGTATGGTTAGATTATCCAACTATGACTGAATTTGTACCATTCTTGCGGCACCATCAGCAATTGGCGAGGCCTCCAGCTTTATTTTCAATTCTAGTTCTTTTTTCTGTGACTCAATCCTTTGTTGCATCAATGGCCCTTAGATGTGTGGCAATAGTGCAGAAATAAACCCCTCCTTATGCTGAACATTTGACATCTGGAAACTTACTTTATCCATCAAATTTTTAAATCATTGGTCAAAGTGCCATACTGTCTCTGCCAGTGCTTGCTTTATCTCCTTGATCTCAATGATGCACTGTGACTTATATTTAGGTTTTCTGAACTTGGAGCTCATTGCAACACGTATCTCCTCAAGGGTCTTCTGCGGTGCTCCTAACAGTACTATACCATACTTCATAAACCAGTCCAGCGCATGACCCCTTAGAGTCATGATCGTCTGTTCTTTCTTTAGGTACGCATTCTGAACTAAGTGAACCATCCAAACAGCTTCACATATGAACCAATGCTACTCTGGATCCTCTGCTCCATTGCCATTGAATGTGGGTAACCGAATATCCGCCCCAGCCATTGAGTTGGTGTCGGGGTTATCCAATGAAGGGTTTAACGGGGGTCTATCCTCTTGAGTGGTAGTGGCAGTACTAGCACTATCAGTATTAATAACTCTCTCAGGAGATGAGGCTCTAGACCTTACCTCGAATGATGCTCCTGGTGTGATGTAGTTATTTCCTAACCTTGGTGTCTCGTAAAACTCTTCAGAGTCTTTTGCTCCTTCTGAGATCGGGATATAGTCCTCCTCTTCGTCGCAAGCTCCTTTGTATACTTGCGACTGAATTCCATGTTCATTTTCCTTGAACAAACTAGGAGTCTGTTGACCTTCCTCTATCTTTATCCTCTTTCAAGATCTGAATCTCCTTCCACTCCATAGGAATCCAGTCTCTAGCTCAAGATTTGTTCTTCCTGGGAACATCTCAACTCACCATCTCCCATTTTCTTGACAGGTCATCTATGACATAGCCTTCCTCTGTAGGACATGACTCAACTACTCAACTGTAGGATACCCTTCTCATAAATAAGCATCTTGATCCATGTACTGATAGATAACAAATATCTTCTTAGGGGTCCTAGGGAAAAATTTTCTTTCAGCCTTACTATATGAGGTTATAGTCTATTGCAAACTCAGTAATATATCCTTGTAAAATACTATCAACCCAAAAATCAACAGCTCTAGAGATGGTGTTACTTACAATGGTTATCTCGCGCACCAACTGATCATTACACTCGACTATTTCTCTTCTCTGGAAACTCTACAAAAAATATCTCATGGATATTGACATATATGTACCGATCTACCCAATTCACTGTACTCAACTAAGATCATATGCTCTCTTCTTGCATGAATTCTAGCGTCTTCGACTATAGCTAGTCCTCTATCTCTCCCTTTGTCGGATGCCACAACATGTCCCTTGACTCAAATGGTTAATGGTGCTGGAAACAAAACCATTTTTTGGCCTCCTTTCTCTTCTTTTCTAGACTCGCGGTTCAACAACAACATAATACCAACAAGACACCAAAAGACATCGGCCCAATAGAGCAAGTTCTATCAGCAACACCCGCGAAGTAGACATAGTCTCACCTGAGATATATTTATGAGCAACTGCAAGAATGATGTTTCCACAATTGGTGAGGGATTCTAGTCCATTGGCATGTGGCCAAGGCGCTCTACAAAGGAAACTAGATGGAGTATGCTATTGTGTGATGACAACACAACAATAAGTCACAACTGGCGCGTGACACAACTTTACCATTGTGACTCTACAACTGATGTAACAGCAAGGCATATCTGATTCCTTGTACTCAACAAACATTGTGTAACTCATGCCTTAACTTAACAACTGAATCATAAATCCATACATAACATTATAACATTTCTTTAATCCTTCATGCATCCATTGATTGTTCCTACTGTGATATTCATTTAACACTAAATGTAATAATGCATAGTAATAAAACATTCACATAAACATTCATCATTAAACACATTCGTCCACATAGCACAGTAAATAATGTGGAAACCCATCTGGGAAAAACCACCAAGGTGCTCTTCATCTGGCATGAGAATGGTTTATAGCACCTTACAGCCTGCGATATGCAGACTGTTATTTAGATATGTCTATTTGACTCAATATTCTTTCTCTCATGCTCTCTAGTTTATTATCCTATCTACTCCTACTAATCCACACACATGCTAGATCGACTCTTCTATTCTACATGCGGTCCATGCACATATCTGCAGGATTTGTAGCTCAACAGCCTTCTCCTTCTACTAGACTCTCCTCTGAGTCTTCCTTCTCCAACTCATTCTCTAAATATAACTAAGAACTACACAAATCTTGAACAACAGACCTCTAATGAATGAATGACTCAATCCAACCCTTATACAAGTCGGGTTCCTCCTATATATAATATTTACAAGACCACGCAAGGTTGACTGAGTACAGCTCAGTTATTACAGAATCAACAACCAAAAATATCTCTGGTTCACATCAATGTCAGCCCATACCTAGTCACAAAATCCCTGCAAGACATTAACCACAGCCTTAACTAGCCACAAAAATGTCTTTCAGCTCGTCTGTACCAGTCATAAATAGCCACAAAACTATCCTTCCTCCTCATGTTGGCTCGCCCTTCTGCAGTCTTCCTTAACTTTCGTCTACCTACCTCTTCCACCTACTCGGATCTATCTTCCTTATTGCAGAATCATCGTCGCATCTTTCCTTCCACCTATTTCTCCATCACACGCATGTTTTTATCTTATCTACGTCGATTCTTTCTTAGCCTGCTTTTCTCATGTCACACACGCACTTTTCATCCTTTTAGTTGAACATTCGCTTCTTCCTTGTGTACTTTTTCTGGCCCAACAATATTGCTCAGTAAAATTACATTATTATCTTCATTAATCTGATTAGTATACAATAGTGTTACATGAAGGATAATTTGAATGATGTGTATATGATTCGAATCTACCAACTCAATCTAACTCTATGGCTAACTAGAAGTGTCTAAATCACTATCGGAGCTCACTAGTCTAACTCCATATGCCTAATCCAGTCTCTCTGTCATTTAAACTAGTTAAACTGATGAGGTAGGTGAGAATAGGTGCCTACCCACATGCAACCATGTAAGACTGGCACCAACTGAACTTGAGGACAACTACCTGAATGTAACTGGAGCATAACTTAGATTAACTAGTTACCAACTACAAACAACTGAAGGAGGTTGGTGGTGGCACTCCCGTTGGATCCTAAATTGTAGGGATTTGGTCTCAGAGGCACATAAACTGATGCATGAAGGTGCAGTCAGTTGCATTTAACCTTTGTATGTGTTCCCCGCACTCTAGTGACTAGTACTAGTGGCACCGATAGCCCAAGTGGACCCAATGGTTCTAGTGGACCCAATATTAATTAATGACTCAAAAGTTAGGAAAATCTAATCTAATAGACAAGTATTCACAAGGGAGGATTATAAATCCTAACAAGACTATTTGCTTGGAGCCAATGGCCACATCAAATATTAGTTTGGAGCCTAATATGTGCATTCACTAGCCCATTTTATTTCATGACTAGGGTAGATTTGGGTGCACAATTCCTCTCTTTACATAATTGATTCCAAGACAAGTCAATTTGAGTCTAGACATGAATAATGAGCCTTGATATATATGAACCAATCCTCTTAGATAAATATAATTCTCTACCCCCAAATCATCCTTTTTTTTGTAAGTACCCACAGGGGATTTGAACTCATGACCTTTGATTTACAACTTTTCATCTCAATTACTCATTACCAATTTCTCTAACCCCCATGGGATCCCCCCAATCATCCTTTAATGCCATCATCATTTTTTGTTTAAAACTTCATTATATTACCTTTTATCCTTGCATTATTGTTTAAATCAATAAATGACATAGGTTAGCAAGTTACCTCATTTTTATTACCCCTTCGAATGTTTACATGTTGGTTGATCTTTGAGATGACTGAGCATTGAAAAAAATTGGAGTTGGAGTTGAATCAATTGATTTCATGGATTCATGGTTTTAGTGAAAGAATGAGGGGCGGTTTGCTTGAAATAATTGTAGGCTTTCTTGAAAGAATGAAGGTTAGTTTGCTTTGCAAGCTCACTTGAATTTTGATTGACTTGATCTTCATGCATTGAAATGGATTTATATGTGAATTGAACTTTGATGATGGATAGATTTGGGAGTGATAACCTTGAGATGACATTTATGACTTGTCGTTGAAAACTCTACTACATGCGCTTGAAATATTGAAAATTCTTCATCTTTATTCTCAATCCTGTTTTTCCGGATTGTCCCCATGTAGGTCTGTAATTGAATTATTTCAAACCTTTATACACCTCATTTTTTTATGAAATATTATGGAGAGGTGGATGTGTATTTTCTTTATGCTCTACAAAAAAATTCACTAAGCCCTAAATGTTGGCACATTATCCCCTATATTGTGGATTATTACTTATTAGTTATGTTGACTTGGTTCTATTAGTGGTAGTTTTCATTAGTATTATTATATTAGTTATGTTGTCTTGGTTCCATTAGTTGTAATTGTACCTCTTTGTCTCCTATATATATATTAAGGAGACCTTTTTATTTGGATCATGTCATATTGTCTTGTCTTATGCACTTAGTACATGGTGTAAGGAGGCTTCCCCCTCCAATAGGCTTTCTATTCATCTATGTTTTTCATTATTTAGGTGTGGAATACTCTTTATTATCTCTTTATGCCATTTCCATGCTCTTTTGGGGAATTTGTTGCATAACATTGGGTATTAGAGCTTGGACGTTTCCCAAACAAGTCATATTGGCAATTCACTATATATTTTTTTCTATATGGGTTTGGGCAGTGAAACTTGGAACCCATCTCTAGAATAGGAATAAGTATCTATGCAAAAAATTTCATATCTTGAATCATTACATTTTCAGATTTATATCCTCGGGAATTTAGGGTCTATGACCATCCCAAAAGCTAGTCTCAAATAGGTGTTCTAGGGAAAATTGTATTAATCTTGCACATTGATCTAGGAACAAATAATCAATCTCATCAAGAAATAATCAAAAAATAACTTAGAAATGGTGTTAATCAGAACCATAATGGTTTCCTCTCTATATATTCAATAAACAATGAATAGTTACCATAACAATGTCAAGCAATAGCTTGAATCAATGAGGAATTCAAATACCAAAGGAGGTCATTCGAATTCAATGAGTGAGTCTAGCTTAACTGACTATAAGCCATTGGTTCACACTCAGTTAGCCACTTAACCAAAACCCTAATTGACTCACCAAACCCTAACTGAAGTTGGAGTGCAATAAATGATTGAATCTCAATTGAAAAACATCAAACACATGTCATAGCAAGCCAACCATCAAGTGCTAGTGCTTCAATGAACCCCGATGAGGTTAACTAAAGCTGAACTGATCATCAAAAGTTGGTGGAGGCGCCCTTGTTGACTCCAGATCATTAAATAATAATAAATAATCATTAAATAATATATTTAATGAGAGGAGGAGCCTTAACTGACTGGTTGAACTGATTGTAACCACCAGTTAGCAATTAGGTGCATTAAGATCACTCAGATCACCCCGAGAGTGCTCCAGTTAGCCTCATTAACTGTAGGAGAAGGCTAAGTTAGCCTCCTTAACTGTAGGTAGGCATGGGTGTGACTGGATGATGATGTCAATTAATTCTCCACTAATGTCAATTAATGTCAATTATACTTAGTATAGTGGTTTAACTAAGCCAATTTGACCAAAAAGAGCGTGTATGGTGGTAAATGTCTCCAACACCCCCCCTTAAGCTATACTCAGGAGGAGTTAGAAAACATAAAAGAATAAAAATGCTAGGGACCCAGAAACTAAGGCCATAGGTCACCCTATACAATGCTGAAACTGAAACAATGCTAAAAAAAAACTAAGTGAGGAAAAGAGGGTAAACCTAGTGGGAAAAACCCCCCCTCAAGCTGAACACTGAAACTAGTCTGAATCACCCTGATGAGCTCACCCCCAATAGTGAATGGAGGTAAGTGAACTTATTTTCTGAAAATCTCTTGGTGAACATGTCTGCAATCTACTCATCAGTCGGGCAATATTGCAGAATGATGGTCCTGTCATGCACTAGCTCCCTGATGTAGTGCATGTGAATCTCTACATGCTTGGTACTCTTCCTGGTAACTGGATCCATGGATATCTTAATAGCACTCTGGTTGTCACAAAAGAGGAGAGTGGACAAATTACTACCAAGATCAAACTCTGAAAGAATGCCTTGCAACCAAACTACTTGGATCCAAGCATTCACCGCTCCTCGATACTCGGCCTCTGCTTAAGATAGTGCTATGGCATCCTTCTTTTTGCTTGACCAGTAAATGGGCCCACCACCAAAAATGAATACATATCCATAAGTTGACTTTTGATCAATAGAATCACCCGCCCAATCAGAATCTGTGTATCCAACCAGCTATAGCTTAGAGTCTGCAGCATAGTGAATGTCATAGGTCCTAGTTCCCTGAATATACTAGAGGATCCTCTTGGCTTCCTTCCAATGAAGATCATGAGGATGCGACATGTATCTTGATACAACATTCATGGTATAACAAATATCAGGCCTAGAATGTGTCAAGTACAACAAGCTACCAATCATTTATCGATAGATAGTGTAGTCCATGGGAGGTGTGTGTTTTCCTTCTTCAAGGCTGATCCCTTAAAGGAAAGGGAATGGTACATGCCTACATTCAGCCATGTTAAACTTGACTAATAGGTGTGAAGTGTATTTGTACTGAGTGACCATAATCCCATCAGAATTTTGCTCGATTTTGAGGCTGCCCCAAAAATTGTTTTAGAAACCCCAAATCACTCATTTCAAAGGCATTGTGGAGAGCAGTTTTGATGGATGAAATGGAGGCAACTGTGCTACCTATGATCAGTAATTCATCAACATATAAAAAAATTATAATTAGATGACCATCATGCTTCTTTAAATACACATTTGGATCTGATCTACATCTCTGAAAGTTTTGCAAGAGAAGAAAGGCATCCATCTTGGAATACCACTCTCTTGGGGCCTATTTTAACCTTTATAGTGACTTCTTTATCTTGCAAACCAAAGAGGGATCAGTGGTGTAGCCCTCAGGAAACTTCATGTATATTTCCTCATGAATATCTCCATGTAGAAAGGCTGACTTAACATCCATGTGATGCACCTCCCAGTGCTTGGATGCTGAAATTGCCAAAACAAGGCGGATGGAGTCCATTTTTGCAACTGGTGCAAAGGTCTCATGGCAGTCCACTCCTTGGACCTGAGAGAAACATTTTGCTACCAGAATTGCCTTATATTTTTAGGTGCTTCCATCAGCAGCAACATTTTTTCTGAAAAACCCACTTGCATTTAACCAATTTCCTTCTTGGAGGAAGAGAAACTAGCTCCCAAGTAGTGTTTTTCTGAAGAGAATTCATCTCTTCATCCATGGCAACTTGCCATCTCGGATCATTCCGAGCATGGTAG
>LPNX010670076.1:1027217-1040064 GCA_001517045.1 Pseudotsuga menziesii
GAAATCATCAAATAGCAAGTTTCAGGCAACAAATTATCAGAACAGGAGAGCGCGATACCTTCTCTTTGGAAATCAAATTGGGTTCTCCTTGGATCATCCGAATTTCCAATGTTGTCTTTTGTGGAGGAGAGTGTCTGTTGGGCCCATGTAGGAAGATGATTTTGCACTTCAGGTTCTGATTCAGAATATGATGATTGCTACACACTGATATCATAAATCAGAGGATCCAAATCAGGGTCATCACCCTCAATTTCATCATCCAAATATTTAGTAGAATAGGAAGGAAATTCAGCAGTTTTCTCCTTCACTAGTTCCATCTCCTGAAGAGGCTCATCGAACTTAACACTTCTCTCAATGATGATATGTTTGGTCATGATATCCAATAGCTTGAATCCTTTATGTTCATAAGGATACCCAATAAATAGACATTCTATGCTTTGCGGTTGTAAAGCCCTTCTTTTATCAAGCGGAATTTGGGCCCATGCAGTGGACCCAAACACCCATAGGTTCGACACATCCGGATTGTGTCCGAAGTATGCTTCGAAAGGAATCTTTAATTTCATGGATGAGTGTGGCACCCTATTCTAAATATATACTACAGCATGCATGGCTTCAGCCCACAAATTTTCAGCAAGCTTCTTTGACTCCAACATACAGGTGGTCATCTGCTTGAGAGACCGGTTCTTCCTTTCCGCTACTCCATTCTGCTGGGGAGTGTAGGGAATTGAATGATGGACCTGAATACCACTTTGGGAGCATATGTATAGAAACTCATTACTGACATACTCCCCTCCATTATCAGATCTCAAGATATTGATCTTAATCCTAGAGGCATTTTCGATCAAGGCCTTCAATTCATAAAAATTTTCACATGCTTCTAATTTATTTTTGAGAAAGAAAACCCATGTATACCTTGAAAAATCATCAATAAAAGTAAGGAGGTACCTTGATCCATTCATGGATGTGATAGGAATTGGACTGCTGATATCAGAATGTATCAGCCCCAATATGCTTGTAGCTCGGTTTTCCTTCCCCCAATCGAACTAGTGCTCATGGTGTTTTCCAATCACACAGCCCTTGCAAATTCCCGTGGTTGCGTTGATGACCAGGAGGCCTTCAACCATGGAGTTTTTATGTAATTGCTGCAAATATTTGAAATTAAGATGGCCAAACCTCTCATGCCACAGCCTACTAACCTCATTTCCATGAGTTAGTAGAGTAGTGGGCTTTGCATCCGCAACAAAGTGAGAGAACTCATAGGCTTTTGCATGATGATTTGCAAGGCCTTTTGCAATGAGTTTCCCGGATGCAATTTCCATTATCTCAACATCATTTGGGATAAAAGAGACTCTCTTAGGCATTCCTATATGTGTCATTTGATAGACACTAAGGATATTTTCTACTAGAGACGGTACATACAAAACATTAGAGAAAAAACCATTTTCAAGATCTACAGCATCTTGTCCTTCGGAAATGATGGTGGAATCATCTCCCATGTGGATGGGGATGGATTTGCCAGTTTCCAAGGATGAAAAAGAGTCTTTTTCAGCCATCATGTGATTCAAATATCCAAAGTCAATCATCAGTTCTTTGGAATTCGAAGTGGTTTCCATGAGGGCATGACCTTTCTCATGTTGTGGTTCCCGATCTTGGTGATCTTTCCTTCGAAAGCTCTCTGAAAGATTGATGTGATTCCTCTCAAGGAGAGAGGTTGCTTCATCAAGATTTTTCTTCATGCAGGCATGTTCAGGGTGAAAACCCTTCCCGCAGTAAGAAAACTTGACTTTTTCTTTCCCATTGTGCCCTTTTCCTTTGTTTTTCCTTGAGCCGGAAGATTCATCATGCTGCTCGTTTTCAACTCTAGGCTTGGGAGCATCAAATTTAGTTTTATGATTTTTTTGCTGCTTTCCTTTACCCTTCAAATCTTTGGGCCCCGAGACATGGAGGGCTTGATCACGCGAAGATCGGATGATCCCCATCTAGACAAGCTTGTCATGTTCATTTGTTAGGGACTCAATGAAGGCATTGAGTGTAGGCATCTTCCATCCAGGGGTTGTGAACTTCTCCGCACGGAATGTAGAAACAAAAACTAAATAATCAGCCCCGATTTTGGAGAGTATGGCAAGGATGAGCTGATCATCCTCCTTCTCCACGTTGCATTGCTTCAAGAGTAAAATAGTATGCTTGAACTTTGTAAAGAAATCATTCAGAGTCTCAAAAATGGAAGGTTGGAGAGACATGAGTTCATTTTCGAGCTGGTAAACCCTCAGGTCATCATGCTTTTTGTATAGACATTCCAATTTGTCCCATATTTCTTTCAGTGTCTTCAAATCTGTAAGATGGAAGAGAAGGTCTCGGGAAATAGAGAGGCACAAGAAACCGAAGGCTTCATCCTCCTTGTTCAAGAATCTTGATTTTTCTATGGTGGATTCCGGCTCAACTTCAGTGTCCATGGTGACTCAAAAAATTCCTTTGGAGCACAGTTGAATCTCCATATCACTTTTCCATGAGTGGAAATTGTATGGAGCTAAGAGATCTGCTAAGGAGGCTGTTGTCCGCCAATTGCACACCAGCAGCAGAAATGTTATGAAAGCTGTCTCCTCACTTGAGAAAGTGGGAGAGGTGTGACCTTGGGGGAAAGCACAGAGCTAGGTACTGTCACCTACTCCTAGCTCGTCCGTTTAGGCTAACTCCTAACGAAGCCAAGGGGGGTAGTCCCTAACAAAGAGTTTTCTATGGCTCAATGTTTAAGTTAAGTTTTGGATGTTTTGGATGCGGATGGGTGTTGTTTAGGAGTTATTGTGATTTAAAATGATTAATATTAAGGGGATGATGATTACTTAAAGCAATCCACGTTGCTAACAAGAGATCACACATATAAGCAAAGATTCCAGACTTATAACTTAAGCATTCAAATATAATCAATTGAAATGGACCATAGACAGTTGATCAAGATAGAAAATTAATCAAATATAACAAAGGACCAGTGCCTTATGGAGTCAAATAAGCGCGTGAAATAAAGTCTAGGAATTTAAGCTAGTGAGTATTAGGTTTTGCAAGTGCTCTTGGTAGATTTTAAGAGTTTTCTGTTTGTGATCTTCACTTATGGTGGCTGGATGTCCTAACCGGTAATACCTTCAATGGCTCCATTCGAAGACATGACGGACCTGTCTGGGGTCAAAGGTAAGTGTTCAATAACTTAACTACCAGTGCCCAGATTAGGTAGCCCAGCGCCCACACTTGGAATTTGCCCACATGCCTCGGTATTTATCGAACAACGCCAGTGCGTTGGTTATGGGAAAAAGTTTTAGTTAAGTTCCTCTTGTGGGGTTTAGAGATCCAATGCCGTTTCTGGGTATTCCGATCAAAGATCGGTCAGAGCATACTTTGGCAAAGAGGGAAGGGGGTTAATTAATTAAAGGGATGTGAGTTGAAAATTTTATTAAGTTAATTAATTAAAACTCTCTGATAGAGAGTGCTCTTGACCTCGTCTTATGACAGTGGTTCAAGAGACTTAGCTAATCTATATGCTTGATGCAAGGATATGCAGTGGGAATGCTCTCCGATAGAGAGTGCTCTTGACTTGGATTGCGGCAAGTTCAAGAGACTTTCAAGATTAATTGATTAACTTATTAAACAATGAAAAGACGACTCTCCGATATAGAGCACTCTTAATCTACAAAGTGAGATTCAAAAGATTTCTACTTTAAACAGTTAAATTACTTATGAAAGATACAAAAAATTAAAAGATGAAGTAATCAACCTAGTTAATGAAACAAAATGGGCTAATCTAACAATTAGTATCTACTTTGCAAGAAAAATGAAACTACTCTAAGTACTCGAAATAAATCTAAGCTAAGAACAAAAAACACTCTTCCCCAAATGGGGAAGAAAAACCAAGTATGGGAGGCCCTATCCCACTTAGCCTTGTTTTATTAATGAATTACAAATTCCTTTGGAACTTAATCCTTGTTAGAACTTTGAGAAGTAACTTAAGTAAAAATGAAAAAATATTATGAGTTTGTACAAAGGAGAATGACTTCTTTTTTGGCTTTGGATCCTTGTCTTTGGATCTATCTCTGCTTGCTCTTTCTTGTTTGGTTTCATTTTTGGTTCACCTGTGGATAATAGCTCTAAACAAGGGCTAGTGAGAGTGTTAGGAAATCAAATTTAACCTATGATTCGAAAAAATTAAGTGGATGAGAAGACAAGTGCCTTATGAGATGAAACAGGAGCTCAAAACAATGGAATGAGACCCAAAATCAAAACTTGGAAAGGATCAGGCAAGCTCACCGTTTTTTATGTAAAATGCACGATTTTTGGCGAAACAACTTGGGATTTTTCGCGAATTTAAAATTAAAGATTTTTTTAACATTTTAGGCTAATTTTCAGAATCTAGAAAATAGCAGAAAATTGCAGAAAATCAGTAAAAAAACAGCAAGTACAAAATGGCACACTTTTCGAGAAAAAATCAAAAAAATAAAAAAAAAAATAAAAAATTTGAAAATTTTTGGAAAATTTCTGATTTTTTAATGAATTTCAAAAATTTAGAATTAACAGAAAAAGTCAAAAATCAGCCCAAAAAACAGCGAGCTTGAAATGGCATGCTTTTCGAGAAAAAGTAAAAAATCAGCACAAAAAACAGCGAGCTTGAAATGGCACGCTTTTCGAGAAAAAGTCAAAAAATAAAAAAAAATAAAAATTTTGAAAAATTTCTGATTTTTTAATGAATTTCCAGAATTTAGAATTAATGAAAAATACAGAAAACCAGCAAGCCCAAAAGATGGAAAATTTGCACGTTTTTCGAGAAAACTCGTGCACGTTTTCCAAGGCAAAAAGAAAGCTGGATTTAAAAAGGAAATGAAGCTAGATCTTTTAAAAATGGACCTTTAGAAAGATGGATCTAGCTTTGAAAAAGTAGATCTAAGGCTAGAAAGCCTAGATCTATCTTAGTAGAAGCCAAGCAAGCTTAAAATAAAGATTTAAATGACTTGATAACTTCTACAAAAGTGGAAAAGAGGTAAGATAGAACCTTGAAAATAGACATCCACTTGTAGCAATCAAAGTAAGCAGGTGTATTGTTTAATCTTTGTTGATGGAAGGAAGGAGAAACCCTGACTGTTGTATTTCTTTCTTGGATTGAGAAGCGCTTAGGAGAACCTGTAAAACGAAGGAATTAGATGAAAATAACCACCGGTTCATGAAGAAGAGCTTGATCTTTAAGCTTGTCCTTCACCTTTGATGATCTCTGCAAAACCCTTGAAAACAAAATTAAATCCGAACAAAATACTCATAAACTATATTGTTAGCCCTTCAAGAGTATATATTGAATAATGATTTAATAATTGAAAAAGAGAAGGGTAAGAGATATATCACCAAAAGATGGTGTGAATCCACAATTCCAATAGCTCATACATAGACCTCCAAAGTCACAACTTTATTCCAATATTTAAACAAATATTACAATAATTTTGGCAGAGTGTTCATACCCAAAATCTCCATCCCAATAGAGCTGAAAGAGCCTCTATTTAACAAATGAGAGAGTGCTAAAACCCTAAAACCAAAAAACCAACCCTAACCAGCTTAGCCACCTAACAAAGAGCCCAAACCTAAACTGGAGAACCGGGAGTGAGGGGAGGCCTCCACCCAAGCAAGGCGCCCCCACTCCAAACCTATGCACTAAAAACAAGCCAAGGATGAGCCCACATGTGTGATGTAGGTAAGCTCATCCTTAGTTCTAGCTAGAGCCTTAGTTAGGTTTGGGAAGCTCACTAATGGTGCAAGCTTTAGTCTTCACCTCGATCAAATCACCGAACCAATGAGTGCTCTCCATCTCATCTTTAGCTGGAGATGACATGTCTGATAACTGATAATAAATTAATTGCTCTCTTAATGATGACTGAAGTTGAGTTATGATAACTCCAATCATCATAAGTGTTCCATGAGATGTCAGTTAGTCTTTTACTTTACTAAATTTGGATTAATTTGGAGAGTTTTAGTTTTCTTCAAAATAATTATTTTTTTACTAAAAATCATTTTTTTACTCAAAACTGACTTTTTTGAGTAAAAAGGCATTATGTGTCCGATTGCTGATCTGAAAGTTGGTTCTGACTGGCTGGCTGATCAAGAATGATTTTTTGCTTAAGGCTAGAGCCTTCAATCAATAAATTCTGAGTCCGGATCATGAACAGGTTTTTTCCATTTAATTTATGGAAAAATTAACCCAAAAAACTTAGGAAAAGTAATTAAAAGTTAAAAAATAATTTTTCACTCTTCGAAAAAAGATTTTTTTGAATTTTTTTTTATGTGTCCAGATGACTTAGGACATGACCATGATCTATCTAAATAATTTCTAGTAGGCTTATAACACTCAGTTGGGCTCTAATAACCCCCCAAGGCCCAGAATTCAACATCGGGCGTTCCAGCTTTGGAGGAAGCGGGAGAAAACCTCGTCAATTATACTCGGCTGAAGGCAAAGCATAATTGTCAGGGGCAAAAAAATCCCTGGAATACCCTATTTGAGATTCTACGTCTCAGGAGACCGAACCACTCAAAAATATCCTACTAGCACATTTTATTACAAACTCCGCGGGGCCATGGTCAAAATTATTCAAATGAAAAAGTGACTAGCCAATATTGGCTAGACTCCTCAGGTAACCCAACTATGGTACAAAAAGCTGGATAACATAGGCCATCTGGATGTGTTGGAGTGAATGCTTCACTTGTAGAAACCTAAAAATCAAAATAGAAAGGGAAAAATAAGGTCAGATAGCCTGCACATTCTAGGCTTTCATCACACCCATCATAGTCAATCAAGCAAGCTTGATCAACAAGTTCTTTACTTGGGGTATTGAGTGGTAAGCCTTGGCTTCTGGTGCAGTGCTGGATTTTTGAGCTATTGCTCACTTTTCATGGAGAAATCTGTCAAAAAGCTTGTTTTTAAGAGATAGATCTTTGTCCCACTGTAAGCTCTGATACCATATTAATCTTGCACATTGATCTAGGAACAAATAATGAATCTCATCAAGAAATAATCAACAAATAACTCAGAAATGGTGTTAATCGAAACCAGAATGGTTTCCTCTCTGTATATTCAATAAACAATGAATAGTTACCATAATAATGTCAAGCAATAGCTTGAATCAATGAGGAATTTGAATACCTAAGGAGGTCATTCGAATTCAATGAGTGAGTCTAGCTTAACTGACTGTAAGCCATTGGTTCACACTCAGTTAACCACTTGACCAAAACCCTAATTGACTCACCAAACCCTAACTGAAGTCGAAGTGCAATAAATGACTCAATATGAACTGAAAGATATCAAACACATGTCATAGCAGGCCAACCATCAAGTGCTAGTGCTTCAATGACTTCAATGAACCCCGGTGAGGTTAATTGAAGCTGAACTGATCATTAGAAGTTGGTGGAGGCACCCCTGTTGACTCCAGATCATTAAATAATAATAAATAAACATTAAATAATATATTTAATGAGAGGAGGCACCTTAACTGACTAGTTGAACTGATTGTAACCACCAGTTAGCAATTAGGTGCATTAATATCACTCAAATCACCCCCAGAGTGCTCCAGTTAGCCTCCTTGACTGTAGGTAGGTGTGGGTGTGACTGGATCATGTCAATTAATGTCAATTATACTTAGGATAGTGGTTTAACTAGGCCAATTTCACCAAAAAAGAGTGTGTATGGTGGTAAATGTCTCCAACAAATTATTATATCTAGAGCATACACGATAAAAATTGAGTGAGACTAGTTGCATAAGGAATAAAAAATACCATAGCATTTATGGTATAACTTTTCAGAATCATATTAAAAAAATTGAATAGCTGGAAGGCCATACACTTTCTCTTTCCTGGAATAGCCGAAAATAAAAAGTTTTGGGAAAATTCTCACAACTTTTTTTGGCACATCCAAATTCAATGAAACTTCTGGAATTGAAAAGAGGACATGTCAAGATACTATAGGTCAATATTTCAGACTCATAGGGGCTAAAATTTCAGTTTAAATTTTTTTGGACATTTGGCTAGCAAATCAGAGTTTTATAAAAGTATGCCATTTTTATTTTGAATAATTTTTAGTAGAAGGATATATTTGTGGTGAACCTAAGGTGTGATATCTATATATGTTGTTAAAAATTCAAGCAAAAGGAGTTAAAAAAAATCACACTCTAATCAAGACACTAGAGGATTTGTCCCTTACCTACAAAGAAAGTGAAGACCTATATATATATATATATATATATATATATATATATATATATTCGAGTGTCTAAGTTGGAAGATATGATTAAATGGACAATGAGTAAGGTTGATTTAGTTAATTTGGAGAATAAGATGGAGGAAAGGATGAGGAATATTGATAATAATATAGAAATTATTTCTAATCTTTTACAAAATTGAAAGGAAAATCTCCCTAAAGGTGATGATATGCCCTTGGCTACTCAGGAATATAAAGATAGTGTCCATGTTGAGCAACCTTCCAATAATAGGGATTTTCTAAGAGGATTTGATGCTAATAATGGAAGTAATCTGAGATGGTCAGCAAGGGGTATCCAACTCCCCAATATTGACATGAGGAATTTTGATGGTAAGGACACCATAACATGTATATTCCATATGGATTAATTCTTTGATATACAGAAGGTGCCAAATCTCCAAAAGGTACCTATTGCATCCTTATATTCAGAACATGAGTAGTTTGTGTGGTATCAATGCCTTTATGAACGCAAAAAGAAATTCATTATCTATTCATCTATTTTCAAAGAAGAATTGATATCATATCATGATGATTTTAAGAGAAATTCCTTCTTTACCCAATTGATAACTCTAAAGCAAAAGGGTCCAGTAAGTGATAGTATTGAACAGTTTCAAAATTTGAGTCTCAAAGTCGAGGGAATACCAGATGATAAATTGTTGGACCTATTTATTGGAACCTTGAAGGATAAAATTCAACATGAGGTGTGCATCTTCGAACCCACATCCTTAGAGAAGGACTTCATCTTGGCAAGGAAGGTTGAAATTAAAAATATGGCAACGACTACTACAAGGACCACCTCCAACACATATACATAGAATAATGTTCCTTATCCTAACCAACTTCAAAGGTTGACACCTTAAGAAATAGATGAAAGAAGAGAAAAAGGTCTATTATTTAATTGTGACAACAAGTATTTTAAGGGACATAAGTGTGGTGAGAAGAAATTATTCTACATAGATTGTTATGAGGAAGAGGAGAAAGAACTAGAACCCTCTAAAGTTGAAGAAGTAGAATATATTACTCTTGAAGAGATTACTCTAACCATTGTTTTCATGCATTGACTAGAATTAGCACTCATCAAACTCTCAAGCTTAAATTATATATCAAAATGAAAAAGGTATCAGTGTTGATTAATTCTAGTGCTACTCGTAATTTTATTCACTGTAAATTAGCGAAAGTTCTTAGTTGCTTTGTATATCGAACACCAAAGTTTCAAGTAATGATTGAATATGGAGGAACCGCCAATTTCTCAGGGAAATGACAGAATATCAATCTTACTGTGGGGAAATATGGATTGAATAGTCCTATGATTTGTATCTCAATGGGTGGTATTGATGTTGTCTTGGTTTTTCAATGGCTACAATCATTGGGAATAGTGGCTTTTGGTTTTCAGGAACTTTGCATGAAATTTTCATGGAATGGAAAGGAATTTGAATTAAAGGGTATCATAGGGAATCCAAGCAAGGTGATAAGCTCTAATGTATGACACAATTGTTTAAAATGGGACATAAAGGTGTAATTGCAAAACTATTCTCATTAGATGTTCAAACATCTAAGCTTCATATTCGCTTGGATCTCCAAAGGGTCATTGATAACCACTCCAAATCATTTGAAGATATTCCAAAACGTATTCCATCTACTCAATATTTTGATCATGCTATTCACTTAATTCCAAGAAGACTTGTTACTCCTAACATCATACCTTACATATACCCATATGGACAAAAAAGTAAAATTGAGCGTATTGTTGAAGAAATGTTAAAGGCTAGAATAATTAGGCCTAGCCAAATTTCTCACTATGCACCAGTGGTAATGGTACACAAGAAGGATGGATCATTCTGTATGTGTCCATATAATTCTAGATAGCTCAACAATATCGCCATTAAAAATAAGTTTCCCATTCTTGTCATTGATGAATTGTTAGATGAACTACATGGAGAAATTTACTTCACAAAGTTGGATCTTTGTTCAGGGTATGATCATATTAGAATTAAGGAAGAAGGCATCCCAAAAAATGACATTCATAACTCATCAAGGTCACTATGAATTTATGATAATGCCTTTTGGACTTATGAATCCTCCTTCCACATTTCAAAGTTTGACGAATTCTATTTTCAATCCCTTCTTGAGAAAATTTGTGTTGGTATTTTTTGATGATATAATAATCTATAGAAAGTCTTGGGAAGAACATGCTCAACATGTTGACAAGGTGTTACAATTACTCAAGGAGAAACAACTATATGCAAATCCTTCCAAAATTTTCTTTGGGGTAAAGGAGGTAGATTATTTGGGTCATATTGTATCTAATGAAGGTGTCAAGGTAGACCCTACCAAAATTAAATCCATGAGTACAATTCCCAAACCCTTGAAGAATCTTAGAGGATTCCTATGTTTGGCAAGGTACTAGTGCAAGTTTGTTCATAACTATGGAATAATAACAACACCTCTCATATCATTATTGAATAAGGAATCCTTTTCATGGACTCTAGAGGAAACTCAAGCATTTGGACAACTTAAAGAGGCAATGAGCAAAGTTCTTGTTTTGACCACACTGTACTTCACAAAAATCTTCATTGTGGAATGTGATGCCTCATGAAATGGAATTGGTGTTGTTCTAATGCAAGAAGGGAGACCCCTTTCTTTTGAAAGTCTACCAGTCGAGGAAAACAACTTATAGAAACCCATTTATGAGAAGGAAATTATGGAACTAATACATGCACTTAAGAAATTCCATACTTATCTAATATGTATGTACTTTGAGGTCAAAATAGATCATCATAGTCTTAAATACTTCTTGGAACAAAGACTATTTTCAAAAGAGCAACAAAAATGGGTAACCAAGATGTTCTGATATGACTTTGAAATCATCTATAAAAAGAGAGCTAGAATGTTGTGATATTACTTTTTGTGATTTCTATTATACAACCCGGTTTTGTAGTAGTAGCAAGGGAAGAATGGAAGTATGACATATCTACCTAGACACTCATTCAAAATATACAAAAGGATATCGGTGTATCAGATAATTTTGTGTGGAAAATGATTCACTGTGGTATAAGGATCGCTTATATATATGTAAGAACTCACAAATTAAACAAAATATCCTTTTGGAATTACACATCTCTCCTATAGGTGGGCACTCAGGATTCTTAAAAACATACCACAAGGTCAAAAAGGAATTCCTTTGGGAAGGTCTTAAATATTATGTTCAAATGTTTATGGAAGAATGCTTGATTCGTCAACAAAACACGGTTGAAACTGTTAATACCCTGGGTCCTTTACAACCATTAGAAATACCTTCTCAGCATTGGGAGGAAGTCTCCATGGATTTTATCACAGGTATACCCAAGTCATAAGGGAAGAATATTATTATGGTGGTTGTGATAGACTCACAAAATATGCACACTTTTGTTCACTCCCTCACCCTTTTAATGAAAGTACAACTGTTGCAGCTTTTATGGAAACAGTTCATAAGTTACATGGAACCCAAAGATTATTGTAAGTGATAGAGATCCAATTTTCCCTGGAAAATTTTGGACTGAATTATTTTTTTGTTTGGGTACATAGCTAGCTCATAGTTCTTCTTATCATCCTCAATCCAATGGGAAAACGGATATATTGAATGTATGTTTGTAAGGATATCTTTGTTGCTTTTCATCTGATAAACAAACACATTGGGTGATATGGTTATATTTAGCAGAATGGTGGTACAATACTTCCCTCCATGCATCATAAAAAATGTCTCCATTTATTGCAGTTTATGGGTACCATCTTCCGGCTGTCACATATCCCTTAAAAGGAAAATATAAATTTCAAGATATGGAAGACCACCTAGAGCACCAACAAGAAGTTCTCTAATTACTGAACGACAACCTGACTATGGCAAAAAACAGAATGAAACAACAAGCAAATCACATTGCAGTGAAAGACGTTTTGAAGAAGCGGATTGGGTATCTCTAAGGTTACAACCTTAAAAACATATTTCCCTCAAGAAACAAAATAGAGAAAATAAATTAGCACCCAAGTACTATGGTCCTTACAATTTTTTGTAAAAGATTGGTAGTATGGATTACAAATTGGAGCTCCCTCAATATTTAAGGGTCCACCTAGTCTTCCATGTTTCATGCTTAAAGAAGGTAATAAGAGACAAGATCCCAATTCAAACTATATTTTCATAGCTTGATGAATAAATAAATGTCATATTGGAACCTAAACAAATCATTGAAACAAATACCAAACAATTACACAATCGAGCTATTACTGAGTACCTCATCAAGTGGAAGAACTTACCTGTTGAAGTTTTAACATGTGAAGATAAGTGCTTTATACAGAAGAATCCTTAATTAATTAAGCATTGAGGAAAACACTTGTCTGAAGGTGAGGGGCATGTTAATCCCTAAATCTTGGCACATTACCCCCTATATTGTGGCTTATTACATATTAGTTAGGTTGACTTGGGCCTATTAGTGGTAATTGTCATTAGTATTATTATATTAGTTAGGTTGTCTTGGGTCCATTAGTTGTAATTGTACCTCTTTGTATCCTATATATATATATATATATATATATATATATATA
>LPNX010670076.1:1040371-1076625 GCA_001517045.1 Pseudotsuga menziesii
ACATGATGTAAGTAGGTTTCCCGCTTGAAGAGGATCGCTATTCATATCTATTCTTAATTATTAATGCATGGATCACTCTTTATTGTCTCTTTATGTTTTCTTCATGATTTTTTGGAGAATGTTTTTCTTAACAATTTCAAGCCTTGATTCCATCTCATTAAGAATTAATGATCAAAATATTGATATCTGTCATATTTTCCTTTGAATCCCCATGTTTCTTGTAGATAATTATATTTTTTTTAATCTTATTATACTCACTCTTTTCTTATGAATATGTTTTTGATAGGTATGGGATTATGTACTCTATACTCCCAAAATAATTCATACCTTCTTTCCAAACCATTAATGATTATGAGTAAAACTAATGCACCTGTCTCAAAATTACTGAAAGATATAAGAAATGCCTAGGATGAATTTAATTTAATTTTATACCTCGCTTAAACTTAATATTTTTCAATGAAAATGCATGGGGAGATAGAGGAATATGTACCGTACACTCTCAAAATATTTCATAAATTGAATCGAACATAGGAGAGAGTAATGATAAAAAACATTGTACGTATGTCAGAGTTGTCCTCGAATCTACAAGATTTCGTTAGAGTACGATAAATGAATTTTTTACCCCCTTTAACTCATCCATTTATTATGAAATTGCATGGGAAGATATATTGATATGTCCTCTACACAAATTTTCCAACCTTTGATATGAAACCATTTGGGAGTAATCTTCAAGATAGTGGACCATACCGCACTTAATTCTTGAATGCTTCACTTCTTATTTTTCTTGGGAAACGAGAATAAATACGTGCCATATCTTGCATGCATATTATTTTTATTCCATGTTCTTGCACTCATGGATGGAGATTATAAAATCATTTTTCATGTATGACCTATGGATCAAGTCTAAAGAGTACCTTGTACAAATATATCTTTATTTATTTTTTCATTTTCATTTTTTTATCAAAGCAAGGGTGTCATTGTTGGTTTTCACCAATGCTCTGCCTCATGGCATCATTGTTGGTTTTCACCATGAGGATTATTTTATTTCTACAGACTTTTACCCACATTAATTGATTTTTCAACCAAAGGGTTGTCCTAGGCTTCTAAGAAAGGTTTCACCATAGGAATATTTTTATTCTTTCTTTTCTTTTGTTATTGACAAAAACAATTCTACCTATCCTACCTTACTTGGAAAATATTACCTCTCTTCTCAAGTGTAGGAATACATCCAATGCCTCCACCTGCGCAATAGAAGCTTTAGTGAAATCATATATGAGTGAAAATTATACCACGATTGATGCCAAGATATGAGGGATGAGTTGCACAAGTGGATAAGCTACAAATAAATACTAAATATAGGAATTCTATTGTGCATTGATGATTGTTTCAAACCAAGAGTCAAAGTATTCATGATCTCTCTAGCTCTTTTATTCTTTGATACTAATTTGCAAGTCCTTCTCCTTCATGTATTGATGGTCTTTCGATACCTTCATATTTCCCTCTTGAATGAATAATGGATATAGCAATCAGCATGCAAGAAATTCTTCAACTTTAGGCTTTAATGTCTACTTCCCATCAATATTTATTCATGAATCTTTGATTTCATTTGTATTCATGCAAGGATTGATGAGATAAAACCTGAATTTTTTCTCTGAGATAAAACTTGAATTTTTTCTCTCTTTTGCGTGCATGTACATATGGCTAAGAAAAACTTCTTCTTCATGGATTCGATAGTCAGCATCATTGAAATATAAAGACAAAGGAAACATTTCATCAAAAAACACTGACTCCCATAGCTCATAACTTAAATTATCAATCCATGAGTTCATATAAACTTAAGAGGTACCCTGCATTGTATATGCAATTTCAAAGGAAATGTATTTAAAGACTAAATAAGAAATATCGTAAATGCAAAGCAACATCGAAATAGGAAAATAAAGATGTCAGGAAAAAACTTGAAATGCTAACTAAAAAAGGCAGTAAATGGAAAACACAACTTAATCTAAGAAAATAAAAAAATACAGAAAATAACTTGAAATACTAACTAAAAAATATGGTAAATGCAAAGAAATGACTTAATCTAGGAAAATAAGGTTGTTTAAGGAAATAGCTTGAAATTTTAAATAAGAAAAACAGTAAATGCAAAGCAACAACTAAGTAGGATAATGAAGAATGAATTTGAAGTATGCAAGAAATAAAATGCTGAAATTGAAATAACATGAAATAAATTCTTATTTAATGTAAAATCACTTACAATAGAAAATTAAAGGAATGTAACTGGAAACTATAGGATTGTTACAAGAAACTACAAGAATGTTACAGGAAACTACAAGAAAGACAAACTAAAATGGCATAAAATAAAATAAATGAAATGAAATATATGCATGGGTTATTAGTCCTTCCCATGAGTATTGAGTCCTTATTTAAGTGGTGGTATATCATGAGAATAACTATCACTTGAGAAAACTTCCATGTAATTAGCTTCTTGATTGCGTAGAAGAGGCTCTCTCCAGCCCGGTATGGGGCAGATAAATATTAATGAGGACAATCTTCTATATTATCCCTCATGGCGAAACAATTTTACCTTATTTGACATTTCAATTTTAATCTTAAGATATATATATAAAAGTGAATGAGTATTTTCACATATTTTTAAAGCCTAACATAAAACATTCGTACGTCATCTTAAATCCAAATCCAAATATTAAGAAATCCAACATAAAACATGTGTACGTCATCCTAAATCCAATTGTTTACATATATGATATTTTATTTGCCATTAAACAATCACAAGATAAGTGGATAATGAAGATAAGAGATCAAATTAGGTCGTTAAATTTGCTGGTATTCTGGATCTTGTTTGGAAACTTGATGTCCATGCACCGAACAAAAGCAACCATCATTGCACTGTTAGAGGCAGGGAGTGCGAACGAGTGGGTATAGACTGATAAATTAGGAGAACCGTGAAAGAGAAGTCGATCCAGAATAATTTTTCCATGTTTGTAGAGCTGTGATTGTAAACAAAGCGTTTGTCACACCTGATCGTTGTTGCCACCTTTCACACACCTGGGTCACGTGGCAGAAATCTTCAAGCCACTCGGTGTGTCCTTGGGGGCAAGTCTCGAGTCAAGGTTGTCACCTTGTTCTTGACTCCTCCGTTTAGGCTCAACTCCTAACGAAGCCAAGGGGGGTAGACCCTATTAAGTTACTAAGGGGAATTACTTCGTGTTGTGATGTTTAAACTGACTGAGTTATTTAGGAGTTTACAATTTAACTATAAAAAATCAAAGATGGCAAGATGTAAAAGATGAACACACGAAAGCACAATGCTGAGACACAATATATATATAAAGTAATAAATTAACCAGTGACTTAGAATGGAGTCAACAATAGAATCAATATGCTTGCATGTGCTTGGAGTGAATGTTTTGCGATTGCCTCTTGGTAAGTTTTAAGTTAAATTTGAAGTGTGAGTTGATTAAAATTAGGCTAAGGGGGGACTCTAGATATACCCGAGAGTACTTGAAGTATGTCCAAAACTAAACCTTCACGACTACCCGCAAGGAATATGTGGGCTGAAATGGAGTCTCCGGGGCTATTGTTCATAATGCACCCATTAGGGTGTGACAGAGATCGACGCCTCGAGGTCACTTTTCAGAAGTTAATGCTTCCTTTGGGTATTTTGCCACCGTAAAGGTTTGATCTAGGTGTTGGATTTTCACCTGATGGTTTGTTAGTTGCGGAGAGTGAGTCCTAATTATACTAGTCACCCAAGTGCTTTTGATACAGCTTGACTGATCGAGCGAACCGCAGCCAAGTGCAGAGCATACACACTGGAGTCTTGTCAATTTTAGTAAGTTTTAAACTGGGTGTTCTTGTTTAAAAGAAAACCCTCTAGGAACCTCTTTCAATCCAAGTGGATCTCAATTGGGGAATCGAGGAGGGGTTAATTTTTAAATTGATGATAACTAAAAGATGAAAAATAAAACAAATATACAATTCCGGTTTTCTAATTAATCCTACCACGAATCTCTTTCCCCTTTCGGGTCAATCGGGAAGTCGTGGGGTAAGTATTTTGATTTACTTTGAAATGTAAAATATGGAGTATGATATTAATAATGAAATAAAGTATACTAACCTGCAGATTAGATCAAATCTAGTTTAAAAAGGAAATAAGCAGAAAGCGATGAAAAGGACACCAACGCAAATCCCGCCAGGGGGGATGGGGAATGGGCTCGAAAAAACCTATTCAAAAAATAATTTTATTTATTATTGGTTACAACATCAATGAACTGAAATTATCAGAAACTTCTTGGTCCTTATACAGGCTGAAACCAATATCTTACAACTTTGCAAAGACTTAAGATTTTAGTGAAAAGGGAGACCCCTGGGGGGATTTGAACACTCCTGAGGCCACTTCGGACAGCAACTTCCTTTATTTTCTGTCAGAACTGCTAAAAGAAAGAAAGCATGTTATAATAACAAACGCACAAAAGAACTTTAAGAGTACCTTTGGATCAGTCTACCTTATCTCAAAAAAAATGAAGTTAAAACTAGTTAAACAGGCGAAAAAGGAACCAAGGAAAGCAAGCTTTCCTTGGGATCTTGGCTTTCTGTTTGTGTAGCCAATTAAATATGCACTGATATTGAAAAATATTAAATTTGATCATACAACAAATGAAACTACCTTAACAGCAAGCTACAAATTTTCACTAAAAATGCTTGCGACAATATGGTAATTTTAGCTAGATCTCTTGAAATTGAACTTTATGTGCAAAACAAAAATAAGATCTAGACTTTGGAAGGGATCTTACTAATTATATATATGTGTATTTTTATTAATGAGATAGATCAGAGTAATAAGAAACCTTTAAAGTAACCAGTTTGAGGAAAATTTAAGATTTTTTAAAGGAGAGAAAGGGGAAGAAAGGTGCTTGTTGTTGAAGTAGATCTGCAGAGAAAACTTGGTAGTGAAGCACCGAGGGGCATGATCTTAGCAATATCTGCTGGAAATCAATGGAATCAAACCTGAACCATATATCTTCCAATCATGGCAAACTTGTAAGCTACAAAACAACTCCTGCAAACAGAACTATCAAATCTGAAGATACATATGAGAAGGGGATGATACAACATGCAAATAATCTTATTTAACATACAGGTATTAACTCATTCAAACATATGCAGCAAATAGAAGTAAGTAAGCTTACTTACAATGATCTATCCTTATGATCTCAACAACCATTCAGGTAGACAATAGTTAAGTGCAAAAAAATTGGAAAAATAGCAGTTTCACCTCGAATGCAGCATGACAATGACAATCCACACATGAAAGGTACTCCACAATTGAGCCTCCAAATATTATCTTTATTTCAACAAATGAATATCAGTACACAAGTACAATGGCAAGCCCTTCAGTCCAGCTCTAACTAGCTTGGAAGAGGGAGCCTCAAGCCGGATATATACAAATTACAGGCCATCCAGCCCAGGGGGGGTGCAATTCCTCATGGAATCAAGTGAAATCAACTAATGGAGAGTTCATCAATGCAGGACTGAAGATGAACTGAGCCTACTTGTCAACCGGGGGCTTGATTGAGCTGACACATAAACCCATACACTGACACCTCAGTCCACAGAGCATCCAGGAGAGTCCACACGTGTGGAGGAGAGAGAGAGGGCACAATTCCCCATGAAGACAGTTGTAGATCAACTCTGGATCTGATTTGATCCCCTCCTTCAGTCAAGGATTTGTCAGATCCAATCAATCTGCTTCAGATCTGACTGATTTCAATCAAATCAGCTGAGGATCCACTGATTTTGGATTTTGGATTTGCTCCATTATTCATCAATTTATTAATTAAAATAATCAATAATTGATTTTTGGGGCTTTCTAACCTGAGTGATGGAAAATCACTCAAAACTTAGGAAATAGTGGGTCCATGGGTTTACATGGTGCTCTTAGCTTGAAAACGAGAACCTACATGACTGAAACCGGTTATTTGGCCCACTTTTATTACAAAATCAATTTTTCCAATTAAACTATTAAAAAATAGTCTAAGTTTTGGAAAAATTACATTTTAATAAAAAAACACTGAAAAAACTAAAAAATTGAAAAATTGAAAAACACCTAGGGGGACTTAGACATGTTCATATGACTCAAAAATGATGTCTAGCATGTTTATGCATTGACACATAGACTCTAATAACCTCAATAGGCCTAAATGCCAAGACGACCACCCCAACTTTTGAGGTATGGAGTGAAAAACTCATAAATTATCAGTCGTTTATTCAACAACCAATAATAACCAAGGGAAAAAACAGCCTGGGCTGATCGGATTGACAAATGAAGTCTAAGAGACCGAGTCTTTTACAGACACTATCATTCTAGAACATTTATTACAATTCCCCCGTGGGGTATGAACATGTGATACAGTACAACAAGCATTTCCCAGAAGTACTTCCAAAGGTTTTTTGCAATCCGAACAAGTTAATCCTGTCCGGTTCACCAGGCTCACTTGATAAAAACCACTAAGTACAACTTAGGTGGTAACATTCTGGCTCCAACTGTGGGACGTGTGCTCGATCTGGTCTTTGAGGCAAGGAGAGGATACAAGAACACTAGAATCTCTGGTTTATATACCCTGTAAAAACATCTCAACTTGACAAGAAAAACCTCAGTAGCACAAGTTTTATAAAAAACCAAATAAACCATTAAGTTGATTTATGTAACTAACTAAAAGAAGCAAAGTTTTATTATAGCTAAGTATAAAATAGAAATGCAGAAAGTAAATGCTCTCTTTCAAGGATCTTATTTTCCTAATCTAAGCATGATATAAAAAGGGTTAAGTGTAATCAGAAATCCAATGTAACCACCTAAGAATTTTATTAACATAAAAAAAAATTCCTTGTCTTTGGTTCCCAGCCAAAGTAAGGATACTTTATTCAGAAAATGCAAACCTGCGTGATGATCCGGAAGGGGCGGGATGGATGGGAAATCATAGGCATGAATAATGTCATCAAAATTCCTCCCAAACTGGTAAGTGCTTGCTTTGGATGCTTCTATCCATGACTAGACAAGGTTGATGTACAAATCGGAATGATGTGGTAGATTGACTACACCATCGTACTGATCATCAAGGATTACCGGATGATAATTCACTGTATAATCCCCAAGCAGCTCCAAGTCATGAGGAAACTCTATATGTGAAGATGATAGTTGAGACTGATTTTCTAATAACTGCATCACATTTGTCTTTTCACAACACTGCTTCTCCATGTCTTCATTATTTATACCTTTGTGCGGCTTTGCATGATATGACTCTAAATGATCATATGGATAAATTGCATGCTCCTTTTTCATATCAAAGTTTCTCAAGGCCACATGGTTCATGCTCTCTCCTTCAGATATGGCATAGACAGAAAAATCAACAAAAACATCAAAAATTTTCGGTCCATTATTTTCCTCTTTATTCATGTCACAGACTGGATTTTCCATGAATGTCCAGGACTCCTCATCAACATCTTTTTCGGGGATAAGGGAGTCTTCGTCACTTGTATCATGCTCCAAGCTATACTTGTCCTCATTTTCATACTCATCTTCTTCAGAGAAAAGGTCAGAAGGTAGTAAACCTTCCAGACTGTCATCATTATATGAAGAACACATAGGAGTCCCATCATGTATATTACAATTTTCATCATAAGTTTCACTATAAGATTCTGCAATGGTTTCATCCTCAGGCTTGTACTATTTAGATGGCAACAAAGGGTGGGCCTAGCCTACCTTGTATATATGATCAGGCTCACTTGAATTTGTTTCTTGATTACTGACCTCGGGAAGTCCATGTTCCATGACTTGATTTGCAACATAACAAGTGCTTTCTTGGTGGAATTGTTCACAAGGTCTACACCATGGAATTACTTCTTCTACCATGTTAGTTGAGTCTAACATGTTTGGAATCCTAAGCTCTTGTTGAGGAAACTTCTTTTGATACATCTGATTCTACCTAGGCTGAAAGTTCCTAGGTCCATTATTTCTTTCCATTGTGATTATTCTATTGTGCAGACTGATCTGTCATAAGTTGGTTTTGACTAGTAACCAAGTCTTTTATCATGTCTCTTACCTTTTCCATGGGATCTTTAGAGGCTCCCTTTTCTTCTGATTCAAAGGCTTTTCCCTTTTCTTCGTTGTATGAAGTGTTTCCCCTAGTGTAACCTAGAATGTTGGATTTGCCTAAAGAATGCATATTCTTTTCTATTTTCTCGGCCAATTCCTGAGCAGTTTTTAGATCGGCCGAATCTTTGTCCCTTAATTGGTACCTCAAATCGCCAGTGAAAGATTTGATGTAATATATGAGGATGGAGGCATCCCTTGGATTGATTTCTCTATGGAGGTCCGCAACCACACGCCTGAACTTAGTATTAAATTCATCAATGGTTTCATTCTCCATCTTCTTTATGTTATGGAGGGCAGCAAGTAGATGTCTTGGTTCTTTCTTTTCCCCCCATTTCTTCTTAAAACCCTCTAGGAATTCACTAAGAGTTTTATATGAATCATCATCTAGGTCGAAGTACCATTCTTCAGCATCATCCTCCAAGGATAAAGCAAAGAGCGTCATTTCGACATCATCATAGTCATGGGCAGCATCATTCCAATAACTAGCCAGGTGCTTTTCAAACATTCGAAGGTGAGACTTGGCAGTGATGGCATTATTGCCCTGAAATATGGGGAGCTTCTTGATAGCATCATTCGAAATGTAATGAGGACTACCTTCTATCTGAGAAAAGTCAAGGGGTTTGTAAAATTCTGTCATTTCTTGAGATTAGTGAACATGACTCTCTACAATTATGTGATGGATATCTGAGAGGGATTGGTCTCCTAAATATTCAAGGTTTCTATGAGAATTCTGCCTATTCAATATTTCCCTAATAAACCTTTCGGGATCAGGGAGAGGATTGAATAATTGTCAACGGTTTCTTCGGGTAGAAATTCTTGAAGGGATGTTAGACAGTGGAGTCGCTAGATGGATCGAGTTTTAATTTTTATGTTTTTTAAAGACTAGATCAACCAAAATTTTTTATCTTTTTAGTTGTTTAGAAAAAATTTAAGCTAAGTCCTACTCGGGAATAAAAATATTTATCCATGGCAATGGCGCCAAAAAGTGTTTCCGCCTTTCACACACCTGGGTCACGTGGCAAAAATCTTCAAGCCACTTGATGTGTCCTTGGGGGCAAGTCTCGAGTCAAGGCTGTCACCTTGTTCTTGACTCCTCTGTTTAGTCTCAACTCCTAACGAAGCCAAGGGGGGTAGACCGTATTAGGTTAATAAGGGGAATTACTTAGTGTTGTGATGTTTAAACCGACTAAGTTATTTAGGAGTTTACAATTTAACTATAAAAAATCAAAGATGGCAAGATGTAAAAGATGAACAAATGAAAGCACAATGTTGAGACAAAATATATATATAAAGTAAGAAATTAACCAGTGCCTCAGAATGGAGTCAACAATAGAATCAATATGCTTGCATGTGCTTGGAGTGAATGTTTTGTGATTGCCTCTTGGTATGTTTTAAGTTAAATTTGAAGTGTGAGTTGATTAAAATTAGGCTAAGGGGGGACTCTAGATATACTTGAGAGTACTTGGAGTATGTCCAAAACTAAACCTCCACGGCTACCCGCAAGGAATATGTGGGCTGAAATGGAGTCTCTGGGGCTATTGTTCGTAACGCACCCATTAGGGTGTGACAGAGATCGATGCCCCAAGGTCACTTTTCAGAAGTTCCCGCTTCCTTTAGGTATTTTTCCACTGTAAAGGTTTGATCTAGGTGTTGGATTTTCACCTGATGGTTTGTCAGTTGGGGAGAGTGAGTCCTAATTATACTAGTCACCCAAGTGCTTTTGATACAGCTTGATTGATCGGACGAACCGCAGCCAAGTGCAGAGCATACACACTGGAGTCTTGTCAATTTTAGTAAGTTTTAAACTGGGTGTTCTTGTTTAAAGGAAAACCCTCCAGGAATCTCTTTTGATCCAAGTGGATCTCAACCGGGGAATCAAGGAGGGGTTAATTTTAAAATTGCTGATAACTAAAAGATGAAAAATAAAACAAATATACAATTCTGGTTTTCTAATTAATCCTACCACGAATCTCTTTCCCCTTTCGGGTCAATCGAGAAGTCATGGGGTAAGTATTACGATTTACTTTGAAATGTAAAATATGGAGTATGATATTAATAATGAAATAAAGTATACTACCCTGTAGATTAGATCAATTCTAGTTTAAAAAGGAAATAAGCAGAAAGCGACGAAAAGGACACCGACGCAAATCCCCCCAGCGTGTTAAACTCAGTTTTCAAATAAATGTAAAAGAACATATTGTAATTGGCTAGAGATTGAATTTCATACCTGTGCAGTTTAATCGGACAACATAAGTTTTATCCAATGGGAGACGTTTTGGTAGAATTTTTATGTAATGGCCGAAATGTTTCAGAATTTAGAATCTAATTTAGATGTAGATTTGATTTGCATTTTAATGTTTATAATATTTTTTTATATATATAAATATTAAGAGGTATAGAATGGAAACTATATGACTTTTAATTTTAATTTTGTGTAGGTTTACATGTTGGGTATAACATTTATTAATATTTTATTAGAGCGTCACTTACAAACGTGACAAACGACATGACCTTATGCGGCCGACCTAATCTCTAATTAGTCGGCTTACCGACTAGCTCCTCCAACAGTTTAGCGTCTGGTTTTAGAGGTACTTTCATTTCTCCCAGATCTCCTACTATTCCCTTTATCTTTGAGAAGTTAGTAGGGAATAGGTCCTAAATTTCATGGAGCAAGTCTGTGATCTTCGCAACTATCTCATCATCCCAATAATCTCCTATATTGGCAAACTCCAGGTTCTACGATGACCCAATGATTACTTTCTTTATTTTTAGCGGCTTGAGGAACTGGTCGGTCGAAATACCCCTTACTTTGACGTCGTGCATGCACTCCAACTCTAGTATGTTTATATTAGTCGAATCATCATTTGTTTCTATAGCTATATTGTAACAAGCCATCCATTGTTGGATAATCGCTTTGCACTGGTGGGAACTCGTTACTTCAACAGGGATTTCAACGAATATCTTCTCTTAAATTTCTTGAAACGTGGCATCAACTGTTGGCTGCTTATTAGCCAATGCAAAGGTGTGCGTAAACTATGTAACCCATGCTTCTTTACCCTTCTTTACCCTTCTTTACCCTTCTTGATGTCCTGAAATCGTACGGTAAGGTTATCCAACTGCAACTGAATCTGCATCATACCTACGCCACCATCTTTTATCAACGAGGATTCCAGCTTCATCACTAGCTCTAGTGCTTTCGTCTGCGACACAACTTTCTGTTGCATCAAAGGAACTCAAATGTGTAACAGGAGCACGGGAATAAACCACTCTGTATATTGTACATTTGACATCTAGAAACTAACTTTGGCCATCAAGGTTTTAAACCACTGGTCGAAATCCCATATGGATTCCATCGGTAACTGCTTTATCTCCTTGATCTCGGTGATGCACTGCAACTTAGATTTGCGTTTTCTGAACTCAGAAATCATCATCAGTCGGATATTATCAAGGGTCTTCTGTGGGGTTTCTACTGGTACTACACAAAAATTCATAAACCAGTCCAGTGCACGACCCTGTAGAGTCGTGATCATATACACTTTTCTTAGGTCGGCACTATGAAATTGGTGAACTATCCAAACAGCTTCGCAAAGGAACCAATGCTGCTACAAATATTCTACTCCATTCCAATTGAATGTGGGTAATCTAATATATTCTCTTGCCATTGAGTTGGCATCAGTGTTATCTAAATAATTATTTAATGAAGGTGGACTCCCTTGCGTGCTAGTTCCAGTAGTAGCACTATCAGTAGTAACAACTCTTTCACGATATGAGGATCCAGACCTTACCTCTAGCGATACTCCTCGTGTAATGTAATTGCATCCTGGTCTTGGTTTCTCTACAGATTCTTCAGATTGTTCTGCTCCTTCAGAAATTAGGCTATAGTCTTCCACTTCATCGCAATACCCTTTGTCTAACTGCAACTCAACTTTGTACTTATTCTCTTTGAACTGACTAGGATTTCATCTTCCTCCTATTATATTTCTTCTTTTCCCTGACCTAAATTTCCTTCCACTCCTTAGGAATCCATCTTCTATTTCAGGTTATGTACTTCTTGGGAACATCTCAGCTCACCATCTCCCATTGTCTCTGTAGCTTGTCCATGACAGATCCCCTCCTCTTGAAATGTGACTCAGCTTCTCAACATTGGTGCAAACTCAAGCAAAAAAACCCAGTCGATAGGGTTTCCCTCAATGTCGACACTCGAATCTCCATGATCTCCTTAAGCACCAGCCTTGATAGGTTTTACCCTGTCTAGCAACACTCGCGAAGCGAATGCCGTCTCCCTCGAGATGTTCGAGGGAGGGCTGACGGAACCAAGTTTCCGCGGAATAGAAGAGGACTATGGGCATTGACAATTGATCACTTTATTTATCAAATATGACCAGTCATTTAATCATTCATAGAACCATTTGTCATCACTATTTAACAGATCGCATCATTCATTCATCGCAGAAGCATCAAAAAACAATAATAACCATACTGTCGCATAAACAGATCTAAGAAGATAACATCATTTGTAAGCAGTAAACATTGCATCATAGATCTATGTCACACATATTTTCCATTGGATTGCAGAAACATAAATAAAAGATAGGAAGATAATAGTATTTTAGATCAACCCTTGTCCTTTCATATTACTTATGCGCAATAAATCATAGATCCAAAATAGATAGCAATTCAATCCTTAGTCTATATCTCCAAGACTCAGATACGACCGATAATGATATTCACAATTCTTCTTCTATTTATAGACTTGCGCCTTTACATTCATGGTCCACTTCTAACTAAGTCCTAACTGATTCTACCAACTAATGAGCAATATCCATAAAATATGGTCAAAAATACAAAAATTAGCTTATCTTCTGCCTTGCGCGCTCTCTTTTTCTTGCACGGTGTACTCTGCGCTTGTGCAACATCCACAATGTTGCACAACTAACTGATCCTCAACCCTTTTCCAACAGGTCCCCAACATAGTCTTGTGGCTCACCCTTGAGCCACGTCGGGTGGACATGGGGTACTCAACAACCTTGAAGTGCCAAAACTGCTCACATAAATCTATGTTCTAATCACCTGGAACTTGTCGAACCGTGCCATTCACTGTAACTTCCTTTTCCATGGTCAATTTCTTCTCAACTCAGCACGCTTCTGTAACTTTGTGTAGCGCGTAATCTAATTGCTCCTCCATCCACAAATACTTGTCCCTGAAATTCATCTGTCCATCTGGCACTTGCTGGGTGGCTACGTGCTACACGTCAATGATCTGCAGATGCAAATTATGAATCCTACATGCCACATTGAAATCCATTCCAAATCTCACAACCTTGTCATTCCTTGCATTCAGGCTCAGTCAGGACTATCATAATTCAATCCCACTCCGTGTTCCTATAGACTTTGTCAAATGGGGCAAGAAATCAAGCCCGCTTCGGATTCGTCATGGGTTTCTTGGTCTGTACCCCAAACCAACTAGGAGGGATATAGCTAAGGATGACCTTGCCAGCAACATTCTTCTTGGACGAGGTAGCCCGCATACTTAAAACTTCTTCTTCAATGGCAATTGGTGAAGCATGCTCACTCAAAATATCCCCTGTGTCGACGGTGGTCTGGATATCATATCACATCTCCTACTAATTTACAAAGCTACTACCTTCTATAGTTGGAGCCACTTCCTTACTCAAAGGAGATTCCCTCAATATCCCTTCTGATCACTTCTGCTCCCTAGCAGAGGTCAATTCCACACAATGGTGTCCTCTCAGCGAGCAGGCTTCTACTTATAATACCAACTCGACTCAAATGTCATCATTCTCCTTTTGGGTAAATCATTATGGTGAAAACATTCATTCACGATCCGAATAAGTTTTTGATTCTCCCAACACACCGCTTAAGTCTGCTATCATTAAACGTGATATCGAAAAGTGTTGTCGTTTACCTTCTTTGACAGACATCGTTGAGTACTAATGTGATGTCCGGTCACCATCTTGCGGTTGTTGGGGTCTATCTTCCTAATGATGCTACTGATTCTTCCTCTTATGCAGCCACTTCCTTTTGCATAGCCACTTCCTCTTGCACAACCACTTCCACTTACTTTTACGCAGCCACTTCCTCTTGTGTAGCCACATCCTCTCACCCAAGCACTTCCTCTTGTGCAACTTCCTCTTGTGCAGCCATTTCCTCTTTCTATCTATCCTTTCATCCATTGCATAGTGCCTCAAGTAGTATGTGGTTCCAGCCCTGTCCGATTAGTTGTATTAACTACTCTACATTTATTGCTAATTTTACTATGTTGTGACCCTATCGATGTTGTGACAAGGATTTCTAACTATGCTACTAACTCTTATGCTTGTGCAACCCCTTCCTTCTAATGTGCCCTTCCTCTGGCTATATGTTCCTCTATTTTTTTTTAGTGCCTCAAGCACTATGAGATTCTGGCCCTATCCTATAGGGCTTCAGGAAGCTACCATTTACTAGTTTTGGTAGCATCGATCCATCAAATTGTTGTAATTGAATGACTTCCCTAGAAGTAATAGAATTAACAAGATATGGACCCAGCCACTTCATCTATAACTTACATGGATGCTTCAGGAACTTGTTGTCGTATAATAACACCAAGTCTCCTTGCTCAAACTATTTCCTCTTTATGTGACAATCATGCCATGCCTTCTATTGATCCTTCTGGATGTGCTGATGGAACCCTGTGATAAAATGGTCTTCTTCAAGTTGTGTCAACTCCACCGTGGGCTCTTCTAGTGCTACTTCATCATCCATGCCTATTGCGGCTGCAATGCACAAATTGGGAAGAATGTACTCCATAGGCATGGTTGCCTCTTTCCCAAATACCAATTATAACGGCGTTTGTGCTCTCAATCTCTTACAGGTGGTGCGCTATGCCAATAATAGTGCTAGAATCTTCAAATCATAGTCATCTTGGTTAGTGTTACATATGTTTGTAAGTGCATGCTCCAAGATCTTGTTGAATGCTTCTATGGTCCCATTTTCTTCCGAGTGATAAAGTGTACTTTTATTATTCTATATATGCAACTCCTCTGTCAATGCTCTTGTTGTGCGGTTGATAAAATGGATTCCCTCGTTGCTCATTAGTATCTTTTGGAATCCAGACCACGTCACAATCTTATCAAACATAAATCTTGCTGCTATCACAATGGTGCAATCCACGACTGGTGCGGCCTCTACCCATCATGTTAATTAGTTTTTTGTTTTGATTATGTATCAAGCATCAGTTTGCTTCCCTCGTGGGTTGATTGGTCCCAAAAAATATATAGCCCATTTATCAAAAGGTTGCAAAGTTACCTGGGTTACTAGCGGCATCTCATCCCACCATGATGGTTTTCCAGTGCATTGACGACATCGTAGCTCCATGCATAATATTCCGCATCATTATGTAAAGTGGGCCACCAGAGCCCTACGTGAAGCACCTTCTGGGGTTGTAGCACGACCTCCATAGTGTCCCCCAACAAATCCTACATATCCTTCCTCTAGAATATGCTCTTGTTCATGTGGTAGGACACATCATTGCACAATTTAATCTGTTCCAAGGTTATACAAGTGTCCAAAAATCAACTAAAAATTAGAAGCTTTAACCACCAACTACTTCTTTTGACTTGTTGAAAATTCTTCTAGTGCGACTCCTGTCACCAAAAACTAGATTATCTGGTAATAATAATCATCTGCAAAGAGATGCATATATTTCAGTCCCTCCTTGATGTTTGTTTTCTCTTCATTTATTGCAATCTAGGACAAATGATCAGGACCAGCATTCAAGCGACCCGTTCTCACAATTATTTCAAAATCAAACTCTTGAAAGAGAAGTAACTAGCATCATGTCTTCCCCCCCCATCACAAGATTATTGAAAAAATAATTCAAAGCAGAATGGTTAGTAAACATCTTGAAGTGACTTCCTAGAAGGTAATTCCTAAATTTCTTCAATGCATATACCATCGCCAGGCTTCTCACTCTGTGGTCGTATAGTTTTTTTTTCAGAAAATGATAACTTCTGACTCACGAAAGTGATCGGGTAATCCATATCACCTTCTCCTGGTTGTGCGACCACTACTCCCAATGGAACATATGATGCATCAACATGAACATGGACCTCCTGGTTCCAGTCAGGGAACATAAGTATGGGCACTGAAGCCATCTTGTCCTTCAAGGTGTTGAAGTTGCCATGAAATTCTGGGCTCCATACAAATGCAACATTTTTCTTCAATAGTTTCTCCATCGGGGAAGTAATTGTAGCATATCCTCTAATGAATTTGCAATAGTACCCAGTGTGCCCTAGTGTCGCCCAAAGCGTCTTCATGTTTGTCAATGGTGGTAAGATAAAAATGAGAGCTATCTTCACAGGATCAACCAATAATCCTTGTTTACACACAATTTGACCCAGCAGTATCCCAAATAGTGGGTAGAAAATACACTTCTTAGAGTTCAGTGCGATCTGATGCTTTCGACATCTCTCCAGCATCAGTCGCAAGTTTGCGAAAGGATCCTTGATTATACCATACACTGTCCAATCATCCATATAAACTTGTAAGAATTTTTGAATGAAATATTTGAATGTAGAAACAACAACTTGGGGGAATATTGCAGGTGCTTTCTTTTACCCAAAAAGAATCACTATGTACTGGAAGCAACCCCATTCAGTGACAAATGTCATTTTATGTTGATCTTCCTTTGCGATTCCTATCTGGTGATAACCAAAAAATCCATCTTTAAAAGAGTACATCTCTTGATTGTTGATTCCTTTGAGTACTTCATCTCTGAATGGTGTCTGAAATGGATCATGCATACAAGAATCATTCAATTTTCTTAAGTCGACACAGATATGAACTTCACTAGTTTTCTTGTCTTGGACCACCATAGGACTGATCCATTCTGATTCTTCCACTGGCTCAATGATTCCATCATCCAACATCTGGTCAAGCTCAGCCTTGAATCTTTCCTTGTATCATGGATTCAGGAGATACATCCTCTGTCTTACTGTCTTCATATTTGGTTTTAACGGGATCTTCATCTCTCCTAAATCACCTAATATCCCCTTCATTTCTAAAAACTTCATCAGAAAGAGATCCTGAAACTCAAGCAGCAAATTCTGTGATATTTTCCATGGTCTCTTCATCCCAGTAGTCCCCAACACTTGCAAATTTTGGATTCTCCTTCGTCCCAATGTTAAATTTTCTAATCCTTAGCAGTTGATTCACAGGATCAACTGGTATATTTGGTGCTGCAACATCCCTACTCCCTTATGTTTATGGAATATTGATATTCCCTAGCTCATCATCATCGTCAGGGTTTCTAGACACACTATAACATTCCATCATCGACTACATATTTCCATGCACATATGGGTCCATGGGATATGAGACTGGCACAAATTTTAATACCACATCCTAGATGATCTGAAGCACATTGTTGATGTCGGGATTAGTATCTACGAAGTTAAATGTATGCGCAAAGCAAAGCGTCAGCTCTTTCCAAGTGGTTATTTCTCTCCACAACTCTATTGATATATACCATGAGCTTGGCATCTCATCCAAGGTGTGAACAAAGGCATGGACCCATTCATCCTTTGGTCGTGATTCCCACAATGTTTGGCATATGTATTTGTAACTTCGAAATGTATTCACTTGTATATTTCATATATTCTATTTGATTAGTCCCCGATGTTCCTATCGAGACAATCAGTAATGTAAACAAGTCATGTGACATCATAGAGGTTAACCCTTCTAGTTGATTAGGGGTCAAAGTCCCCATAGTTTCGGGGCACTAGGGTTATTAGACTCTCCTAGCAAAGTCATCCCTCATAAGTTATTGTCAAGTCGGGAATTAGTATAAATAGAGAGTGAGCCTTTATATTTATCACACAGTCACTCACACTAAGTTGTAGCTAATGAGTGAGAGATAAGAAGCCGGGATAAGAGAGAGAAAAGTTGTTGGAGACCATCTTATTGTCTTTGGGTTTTACTGCTGCCATTGGTGCTCATTCTATCCCTGAGGAAGTTGCGGGGTTTTCTCCTTTATGGTTTCCCCAAGGAAAATCTTTTTGTCTATTGTCTCTTGTGATTGATTGCTATGCATGTTATTCTCTCAGATAAGATCCTAAGATAATATTGCTGAAATAGATAAAAATCTAACATGGTATCAGAGCTAATTGAGAATAAGACACTATGTAGCTGTGGAAGCTAGGGATTCTTAATTTTTGGGTCTCTCTCCACAATCCATTAGAAAAAGAAGGATAGGATAAACCTCCATTGAATGGAGCATCTTTTTGTTGAAGTAGAATCTGATTCTAAGCACTTTCATTTTTTTACCTACCACTACATCGAGAAATTAGGGATTTTCACTAAAGAGGAATTTTTTAGTGAGCCCATGCTAGGATTTCTATCCTCCTCAAAATTGAATTTTAGAGACAAAAATTGAGGTTTTTGGTTGGGTATAACTCCAGGAAAGTCAAACCCTAATCTTCCCTAGAACCAAAAAACCATCACTGCAGAAGATCAGCTCTAGATCCATTTTTCAGCTTCTCAAATTGGTAAGATCTAAATCTTTTGTATTTTCATTTGATTTCTCAGTTAAGATGTCTTATCACACCAAGCTTGATGAAAAGCTTGAGGGAGATGATAAATTCTGAGCCTGGAAGTATAGGATCTCCCTGGTCCTGGAAGAAAATGAGTTGGACTCTTACATCAGTGAAGAGGTTTCAGTTCCAGAGAGAGATGAGGCTAAGGCCTTGGTACAAAAATAAATTGGTCATGTCTAAGAGGATTATTGCTGATTCACTCAAGGATCACCTCATACCATAGGTGTCCTCCCTAAAGACACCTAAATTAATGTTTGATGCCCTAAACAAGCTATTTGAAGGGAAGAACATAGACTGGAAGATGAATTTGAGGAACTAGTTGAAGAATGTGAAGATCCAAAATGTGGATAGCATACAATGATACTTTACAAGAGTATTCCTGATCAAAGAATAACTTGAAGCAGTAGATGAAAAAGTAGAGAATGCAAAAATTGTGATGACCACCTTGAATGGTCTCCCTAGGTCATGGGACTCCTTCATTTAAGGAATTTGTGCTAGAAGAAAGTTAGTCACCTTCAGTAAACCATGGGAGGAAGATCAAGCTCTCACAACACACTCCAATATGGGAAGTGAAGATCAAGCTCTCACAACACACTCCAATATGGGAAGTGAAGATCAAGCTCTCACAACACACTCCAAGAAAAGCAGAATATACAATCACAGAGGTAATAACTCTCACCAAAAAGATAACCCTAGAAGATCTACTAGAGATCTATCTAAATTCAGATGCTATACATGTGATGAAAAAGGACACTTTTCCAAATATTGTCCTAGAAATAAAGGTGTCTCTCAAAAGAAGAAGAAATACAAGAGAATACATCATTCTCATGCTACAAAGGATGATGAGCCTTCCAAGAAGAGAATCAAATAGGAAAGTGAATATTCCTCAAGTGATGAAGAGTATGTTTTGATTTCTGCCCTCACAGGAACTGTCAGACATGGGAGCAAGGATTGGCTTATCGATAGACTTGGGGATTCCAATCATATGATAGGATTCAAAGAATCATTTGAGAACATGAGTCACCCCACAAGGTCAAACTTACGGATGACTACCAATATCCAATAAAAGGTAGTGGTGAATCCTCCTACAAGTTAGACTCTAGAAAATCTATGAAGATGAAGGATGTCTTGTTTGTACCAGGACTAAAGAAGAACCTCCTCTCCCTCTCGGAATTGGATGCAAAACACATGAGGGTTGAATCTGTAGATGGCCAAGTTCTTATGTGGCCAAAGGGAAAGACCATAAATGATGTAGTTGTGATTGGGGAGCAAGAGGGAGGACTATACAAGCTAAAGGGCCAACCAGAACAGGCCTTGGTCCATGACTCAGTAGAGGCAAATGAACTTTGGCACATAAGTCTTACACATGTGCACTATAGAGAAATACCACTTGCAAGAAAAGTTGTTGAAGGTCTTCCAAAAATTCAAGAAAAACATGACGATGTCTCCAGAGGATGTGTGAAAGGAAAGAACAAAAAGAAGACATTTACAAGTAGTGAGAGCAAGGCAGAAGAAATCTTGGAAATCATCCACTCCAATGTATGCGGTCCGATGTCATCCAGTTCATTGAGTGAGTATGTATACTATGTTTCTTTCATTGATCATTTTTATAGGAAGGCGTGGATATACTTCTTGAAAAACAAAGATGAAGTATTAAGCAAGTTTAAAGACTTCAAAGCCTTGATCGAGAACCACACAAAAAAGAAAATCAATACCTTTCGATCAGACAATGGAAGATAATTAACATCGAATGAATTCAAATAATTATGCAGAGATTCGGGGATTAAGAGGGAGTTGACCACTCTAGACAATCCACAACAAAATGGTGCATCTATGGGCAGAATTTGCTAGAATAGCTGTGTATGTACAGAACCGTACTCCTAATAGAGTACTCAAGAACAGAACACTTGAAGAGGTCTTCTTTGACAAGAAACTAGAAGTCAGTCATCTCAAAATATTTGGTTGTCCAATGTACATACACATTCTGAAAGAAAAGAGGACAAAGTTAGATCCTTCAGGGAAGAAGGGTATATTTGTGGGATACAGTGAAAGATCGAAGGCTTATAGAATATACTTCCCAGGATTCAATAAGATCGACATCAGTAGGGACGTAAAATTTGACAAAGACTCAGAGCTTACAAAAAATCTAGAAAGACACCTACTAAAGAACCTGAAGAAACAAAAGTACCTAGAATTCAAGATACAACTATGAATGATGCAACTCAAGAAGAATATCGAGGAATAGAAGAACCCCAGGAACCTGTAGATCCACCCGATGAGAAGAATACTCAGAAGAGGAAACATGCATGGGTACGAGAGGCCATCCAAGGTGCAAAAATATATGGGGCTCCAGAAGAATTGCATAGAGAAAGGAAGAGAACTAGGTCATACTCCAGATATGTAGCCCTATTATGTGACATCATTGATAAAGAACCTCCTAACTATGAAGAAGAGGCAGAGAAGAAAGAGTGGAAGGATGCTATGATTGAGGGGTATCAGTCGATCATGAAGAATGATGTCTAGGATGTTGTCCCAAGACTAGAAGGGAAGTCTGTTATGAATTCCAAGTATATCTACAAGATTAAGCATGCTACAGATGGAATCATAGAGAAATATAAATAAATATTTGTGGTTTGTGGCTTCTCCCAACAAGAAGGAATAGATTATGAAGAGACTTTTTCACCTGTAGCCAGATACACTTCCATCAGATCAGTACTTTCTCTAGATGTATTAATGAAATGGATGATACACCAGATGGATGTCAAGACTACTTTCTTGGATGGTGTAGTGGAAGAGGAAGTGTATGTGGAGAAGCCACTCGGTTTTGAGACACATGACATGGAAACTCATGTGTGTAAATTGAAGAAATCCCTATACGGATTGAAATAGGCACCCAGGACATGGTACGACAGAATTGACAGCTTCTTGACTAGTTTAGGCTTTACCAAGGGTAGAGCGGATTCCAACCTTTACTAAAAGGTTGAAGAAGGGAACCCAGTGATACTCCTACTATATGTAGATGAACTATTTGTAACAGGTGAGGATGAGTTGATTGCTGATACAAAGAGGAAGCTTGTTGTTGATTTCGAGATGAAGGACTTAGGTATGATGCACTACTTTATAGGCATGGAGGTGTGGCAGAATGCAGATGGAATCTCCCTAGAACAAGGGAATTATGAAGTAGAGATCTTGTAGTGATCAGGGATGATGTACTGCAAGGACATGAACACAACTATGGCATAGAACCTGAAGCTATTGAGTGATGCTTCATCATAGTTGGTTGATGCTATGATATATCGTCAGATGATTGGGTCCTTGATGTGTCTGACGAATACGAGACCAGATATTTGCTTTGCTATGAACACATTTATCCAGTACCCCGAAAGATCCTAGACATGTTCACTTCATTGTTGAAAATCATATTCTAAGGTACTTAAAGGGTACAGTTGATTATCAGATCAAGAATAAGGAGAATCAAAAGATTAACCTGGAAGGTTATGTTGATTCATATTGGGCATGCAGTTCCATTGATAGGAAGAGCACTTCGAGATGCTGCTTCAGTATGGGATCAGGCGTGATCTCTTGGTTTAGCAGGAAGTAATCCTATGTGGCACTAAGTACAACCGAAGTAGAGTATGCCACATCTTGTTTAGCTAGTTGTGAGGCAGTGTGGCTAAAGAAGCTACTATCTGATTTGTTTGATCTTCAGTTGGATGCTACTTGTATATATTGCAACAACCAGAGTTGTGTGAAGTTGTCAGAGAACCCAGTTTTCCATGACAAGTCAAACCATATCAAGATCAAATATCACTATATCAAGGATATGGTGTAGAGAGGAGCAGCGAAGCTCCAGTATGTTGCGACGGACAAGCAGATAGATGATGTGTTCACCAAGCCATTATCCAGAGTGAAGTTTGAGTACTTCAGGGATAAGCTTGGTGTTCTCTAGATCGAGGTTCCTTCTAAGGGGAAGTGCTAAGTCCATGAGCCCTTCTGACATGGTGGTAGGATGTGTTCCTCCCATGGTCAGATGTAAGTACAGAGCCCTTTTGACATGGTGGTAGGATGTGTTCCTCCCGTGGTCAGATGTAAGCATAGAGCCCTTCTGACATGGTTGCGGGATGTGCTCCTCCCATGGTCAGATGTAAGTGCAGAGCCCTTCTAACATGGTTGAGAGATGTATTCCGCCAATGGTCAAATGTAAGTGCAGAGCCTTTCTAACATGGTTGTGGGATGTGTTCCTCCCATGGTAAGATGTAACTGTAGACCCCTTCTAACATGGTTTTGGGATGTGTTCCACCCATGGTCAAATGTAAGTGTAGAGCCCTTCTGACATGGTTGTGGCATGTGTTCCTCCCATGGTCAGATATAAGTGCTGAGCCTTTCCAACATGGTTGTGGGATGTGTTACTCCCATCGTTGGATATAAGTGCTGAGCCTTTCCAATATCGTTGCGGGATCTATTCCTCCCATGATCGCATATAACTACTAGGTCATTCTGACATGGTTGCGGGATGTGTTCCTCCAATGGTCAGATGTGAGTGTTGGGCCTTTTTGACATGGTTGCGGGATGTGTTCCTCCCATGGTCAGATGTGAGTTTTGGGTGGGGATTTCTGACATGGTTGCGGGATGTGTTCCTCCCATGGTCAGAAATAAGTGTTGAAGAAGATGAAGACCTACATGGAGTCTAGGCCTATAACCAACATGAAAAAGGGTTGGCTCTATAGAACTTCCTGTGATGAGTAGAATTGAGAGATAGCACCAGTTGATCGAGATAGTGGAAGTAGTGATGATGATGATGATCCCGTGATGATCCAGCTTTGATGATGATCCAGTGATGATCCATATTTGATTATGATCCAGTGATGATCAAGTTTTGATGGTGATCTAATTATGATCTAGCTTTGATGATGATCCAGTGATGATCCAGCTTTGATGATGATCCAATGATGATCCAGTTTTGATGATGATGTAGTGATGATCCAGTGTTGATGATGATCTAGAGAAGAAGACGTGTGCTGATGTATTGTGTCAAGAGAATACCTTCTTAGTTAAGAGGGAGTGTTGATGTATTTATAACTTCAGAATGTATTCACTTGTATATTTCATATATTGTATTTGATTAGTCCCCGATGTTCCTATCGGGAGAATCAGTAATGTAAACAAGTCATGTAAATTCATAGAGGTTGGCCCTCCTAGTTTATTAGGGGTCAAAGTCCCCACAGTTTTGGGGCACTAGGGTTATTAGACTCTCCTAGAGAAGTTGGCTCTGGTAAGTTATTGTCAAGTCGGGAAATAGTATAAATAGAGAGTGAGCCTCTCTATTTATCACAAAGTCACTCATACTCAGTTGTAGCGCATGAGTGAGAGAGAAGAAGATGGGATAAGAGAGAGAACAGTTGTTGGATATCATCTTACTGTCTTTGGGTTTTATTACTGCCATTGGTGCTCATTCTATCTCTGAGGAAGTTGCGGGTTTTTCTCCTTTATGGGTTCCCTAAGGAAAATATTTGTGTCTATTGTCTCTTATGATTGATTGTTGTGCAAGTTATTCTCTCAGATAAGATCCTAAGATAATATTGTTGAAATAGATAAAAATTTAACATGGCATTCCATCAAATGGCTCTAAGGGTCATTCCGCCCATCATACTTGCCTGCATGATACACTTCTGTGTCTCCAAACAAACTGTCATCAGCCATCAACACTGCACCCATTCATTAACTTTCTTTTTATGAGTTTCCCACCATCATGCTCGAGTATCCTTTAGTGCTTCCTCCATTGCCAAGAATCGCTACGGTTTTGAGACTTTTCCTTCAACCTTCACCAAGAACACAAAAATTTCAGGTAGCCCTTCATAAAATGGTAATTCGATAATCTTAGTCATGACATGGCACAATGACTGCATGATCATACCACATTTCCTAAATGATCCCTCATGCATGCAGTTTTTCCAGTTTTCTAGTGCTTCCTCAAAATCAGAAGACGTGAAACTAGCACCACGCCAACCAAGTTCTTGGTCAGCAGTGGGGTTGTAACATCCCAAACCCTCTGACTGGCGAAGAGGATGCTACCATACATTAAACGTTTGAGAAACTTCCCCATGAACATGTATGTACATAAAATGCTGAAACAAAATGCTTTGAACTAGAACATGCATACATGATTATTTATCATACAATGGAAGCAAACACGCGTTCATACAAGCATTCAACATGTTCATCATATTCATTAAACAATAAATATAAATACAAAGATGAAATGGTCAAGATTACTTATCTCATAAAGAACTCATCCTGCAACCAGCTACGTTGCTGCAACGTTCCACCCAACCATAGGCTAGCGTGCTCCTTAATCTCTCAGCAACGCTGCCACCCCTAAGCCAGGCATGATTCCCCAAGGAATAAGGAACTAGCAGGATTACACATAGCCAAGGATAACAAAACATGCCAAGCCAACATAGTTGGGTTTATTAGGAAAACGATGGATCAACCAAGCCAACGCAATTGGGTTTATCAGGCCATCAACAAGACAGTCAAGCCAACATGGTCAGGTTTATTAGGCCATCAAGGAGCTGGGAAACGCTAAATGCTAAGCTAGTGATCCCATTACAGAGCTAGGAACACCTACACCAGAACTAGCCTGACTTCTAAGACACCCACACACACCCAACACAAGGAATCAGTCCCTTCTCTCCTACATAGTCCCTCAGGCCCTGAATTCCCTTCCAGTGTTATTCAGGGGTTGTGGGGAAGAAAGCCAACCCTCTAGCTCTGTCTGTGTGGTTTCCAAGCACACCAAGTTTATCAAGCAAACCAAGCCCCCATCCCTGCTCCTAACACAGTCCGAAGACCAACCATTAGACGCATACAATCAACTAGTAGTTATAGCTTGGACAAGGGAAAATGACTCCTGATTCATTATTGGCCGTATCGTGGCCAAACCAACTCCCAAGCAACTTATAGTAGTCCCAAAACGTATCAGCAAACACAATTCACAACGTGGGGAAAACAACAGTCCATCCTGGACAACGAAGCCATCGAGAAGACTTACACAGACTGCAAATGGGGAAGGAAAATCAGCCTCCCAACCTGTGCATGAGAGAAATTTATACCAGATCCCAATATACGGATGGAAACACACCAGATCCCAATATACGAATGGAAACACACCAAATTCCTCTCTGTGGAAAATGTGAATGACAGTCGAAACGGCTCCCTATCCTGGCTGCGTGAGGCCAAACAGAAAAAAATCCTCTGCGTGAGACACAAGACATTTTTTCTTGCATGAGAATGAGCGACCATGGAGAATGGGGAGTGGGAAGTGCGTGAGAGTGGAGAGAGTCCACATGGAGTGATGGCAGTGGTGGTTTTCCTTGCCAACGTGAGGGTTAACCTGCTGGTGGAGTGTGTGTGTGGGAAAAGACTGACAGTCCTACCACACTCCACTCCCTAGCCATAACTACCCCAACTAACAGCAAAACTTTTAATGGTGGTAGTTGGATAAGACAAGGTGGTGACACATGGATTTTTCCCCATTGGTTCATGGTTTAACAATTCCCCCCCCTTATCCTTGGGAAAATCATGCCCTTTTCATTATGGTTGCAGTGAGCATAGCTGGTTGGGTTCATTTAATTAAAGATGTTTATTTACATGATGACAAAACTCAATATGTATGCCACATGCGCCGAGATACCATCGGTGACAATTTCAATCTGAAACATAGTATAACCAATCGATGGTGGGGCCTTGGCCTTTAGCTCTGCACCATGATTATTACAATATATACATCATGTACATTTAATGCAAGGAGGTCAAATCTGGGGTGTTACATTCCTCTCCCCCTTCAATAGCACTGTCCTCAGTGCTTTACAAAATTTGAACAAAAAGCTACACTGGTACCACCTCAGTGTTCCGCAGAATTGAACAAAAATGGATGTGCCAACTGCATGGCATCCTCCAGCTCCCACGTAGCCTCTTCAATTCTATAGTGCTCACATTGCACCTTTACCTAACCAATGGCCCGATTTCGGAGCATTGTGACCTTCTTGTCGAGGATGCGCATTGGATCGATTCAGAACTCTCCCTCGGGTTCCACCTGAATCACATCCCATTTTATCACATGGTTAGGATCATGTACATATCTCTTAAGCAAAGAAACATGAAAAACATTATGAGTCCTAGTGCTAGCAGGAAATGCAAGTCTATATGCAACTGGCCCTATTCTTTCAAGAACTTCAAACGGCCCACAGTATCTAGGTGATAGCTTGGAACAACTTCCAAGCTTCAAGGAACTCTTCTTTGCCCTCACTCTGAGGTAAACATGATCCCCAACACTGAACTCCATGTTCACCCTATGCTTATCTGCATAGCTTTTTTGTCGGTCATGTGCTGCTTTCAAATTTTGCCTGATCTTTACAACCTCTTGCTCCATTTCTTTGATCAACTCTAGTCCAAGCACAACCCTATTCACTGGGTTATCCCAACTCACTGGTGTCCTACACCTTCTTCCATACAAAGCTTCATACGGACTCATCCCCAAGGATGCCTGCTATCCATTGTTATAAGCAAACCATGCCAAGTGTAAGTAATCTTCCCACTTGGTTGGTTTTTCCATCATGTACATGCGAAGCATATCTTCAAGCACCTGATTAAATCTCTCTGTCTGCCCATCTGTCTGAGGATGGTATGCAGTGATGAAGTTTAGCTTTGTACCCAAATATGCAAACAACCCCTTCCAAAAATTGGAAGTGAACTTGACATCTCTATCAGACACTATTGCCTTCGGCAATCCATGCAATTTGAAAATCTCCTTCATGAAGATCTTTGCAATGTCATCAGTGTTATGCGTGGAATTCACCGGTATAAAATGTGTTGCCTTTGTCAACTTGTCTACCACAACCATGATGGAATCATCTTGTCTCCAAGTCATCGAAAATCGTGTAATGAAATCCATGGAAATAACTTCCCATTTCCATTCTGGAACTTGCAAAGGCTGCAACAAATCTGTTGGGTGTTGATGCTCCACCTTTACCTGCTGGCATTTCATGCGCCTCGAAATGTACTCAGCCATATCCCTTTTCATTCCTAGACAAAAGTACTACCTTCTATCTATAGCAATTGTCTTCTGATATCCTGGGTGACCAGAATACTGAGCTTGATGGATTTCATCCATAACAACTCTCCTCAAATATGCTACCTTTGGAATATAAATTCCGCCTCTATAAGTAAGAAGTCCATCTTCTTCAAATTTATATCCCTCATACCTCTTCTCAAGACTTTGCTGCTACAATTTGGGTTTTACCTGCTCATACAATTCATCTCCAGCAGCATGACTAACAATCTGCTGCCTCAAATCTTATTGGCAAATACTAAGAGATGCCACATGCATATCTTGCACCTTCCTGCTGAGTGCATCAACTACCTTGTTTTCTTTCCCTTTTATGTGCTTGATTTCAAAATCAAACTCACATAAAAACTCCAGCCATCTTGCTTTCCTAGCATTTAGAGTAGGTTGATCAAACAAATACTTCAGAACACAATGGTCTATCCTGAGCTCAAATCTCCTGCCCATCAAGTAATGCCTCCACATCTTGAGGGCATGTACTATGGCTGCAAGCTCTACATCATGAGTGGCATAGTTCTTCTCATGCTTCTTCAGATTTCTTGACTCGTAACATATCACATGGTTGTCCTACATAAGAACTCCTCCAAGCTCTTGTCCGTATGCATTGGTACACACTACACAATCTTTCTCCGGATCTGCAACTTTCAATACTAGTGCACTAGTGAGAAGATTCTTCAACCGCTAGAAACTTTCTTCACACCTCGATGTCCATTCAAACTTCATCCCCTTCTTTTGAAAAGAAGTGATGGCATGTGCAACTCTGGAGAATCCTTCAATGAATCTCCTCTAGTATCTTGCAAGTTCCATAAAAGATCTTATATCTGTCACATTCCTTGGAGTAGGCCAATTCATAATGGCTTCAATCTTTTGAGGGTCCATAGATATGCCCTGCTCTGAATTAATGTGACCTAGATACTAAATTCTATCTCTATAGAAGTCACACTTACTCAATTTTGCATACAACTAATGCTCCCTGAGCAATTGCAATGTCAATCTCAAATGCTCTTCATGCTCTTTCTCCTTCTTAGAATAAACAAGAATGTAATCAAGGAAAACAAGAACACACTTGTCCAAATACGTGCTAAAGACACTATTCAATATGAATGTAGCTGGTGCATTTATGAGACCAAATGGTACCACTACAAACTCATAATGTCCATACCTTGTCTTGAAGGCTATCTTATGAATGTCTTCATCCTTGATTTTCACTTGATGGTCACTAGAACTCAAGTCAATTTTGGAAAATACCTTTGCTCCCCTCATTTGATCAAAGAGGTCATCAATCCTAGGCAAAGGATATTTATTCTTCATAGTAACCTTGTTCAATTGTCTGTAATCAGTACATAACCTGAGTGTACCATCTTTCTTCTTTACAAATAGAACTAGTGCTCCCCAGGGAGACACACTCGGGCGGATATACTTCTTTTCCAACAACTCTTGCAGTTGCATCTTCAATTCTAGCATCTCTGGTGTACTCATCCTGTAGGGGGTCTTCGACACTGGTGCTGCTCCTGGCACAAGTTCAATTGTGAAATCAATGTCCCTATTTGGAGGAAGCCCTAGAATATCATCAAGAAACACATCCTTGAATTCTTGTAACACCTGATAGTCCTCCAACCTAGGAGTTTCATCATCTGTTGCCTCCAAAATCTGAGCTGCATCACTACTACATTTTGACCAAAATTCCGATGGCCGTCATGTCGGATTTTCGACACTTTCCTGTCGCATGTACGACATTTTGATTTTTTTTTAAGTGTCGGAAACTTGTCGTCGGGTATCCGACACCTTAATAACCGTCGGTTAAGAGACACCTCAGTTACCGTCAGTTAAATGTAAGGCGTCGGACAAGCGACATCAATAACCGTCGCTTAAACGATGTCTATAACAATGAGCCGTCGAAAAGGCGACAGGGAGAACTGTCGCTCTTTCATAGAAGATCTTGTAGAACCGTCGCTTAAGAGACGGAAATGGATATTAACCATCGGAAAAGCGACGTATAGAACCGTCGCATAAGCGATGGAAATGGAGATTAGCCGTCGGAAAAGTGACATGTAGGACCGTCGCATAAGCGACGGAAATGGGGATTAACCGTCAGAAAAGTGACAGATAGAACCATCGCTTAAGCAATGGACGTGGATTTAAAAAAAAAAAAATACTTGCAGATTGGATATCTATAATATTTGTATTGCTATAGACCAGTTTCAAAGTGCAGGATCTTGGCGAATTTACACTGCAGTCAAAAAAGTACGCTGGTATTAATATTCCATGCAAAGACAACAACCTGTGCAACACATGCATAATTGTCACAAGTTTAGATCAGATCATTTGGCTGGTTTTTGCGAATGGTCATGGCCATGTTTCATTTAAAAGACAAGATAAGTCTAAGCTGGCATCATATTGATTAAAATTTTGGAATTTATAGTACCATTAAAAGAGATTAAAGTTGTGTTCTAGTTATAGGAGCAGTATATGGCGAACAATATTTTACAGGCTATCCTTCATTTAATGCTGCCGCAGCTCGAGTGTAGGTCATTGGATCTTAAGTGCAGGCTTTTGAAATTAGATATTTAGTATTTGCATGGAGATTCAATGGTGTATATGAGGGTATATACTGTCAATAATACCCTGCTGTTTTACTCCATACTAAGGTAATTTATGTTTGAAATTTAGGTTCTTTATGCTTGAAATTGAACGCAAATAATAAGTATTATATGTGCAAAGATTTAACAGAGTATATGTAGAAATATACTACCATTAATACTCCACTGCTAAGTTCTTATGACTTGCAGAAATGAGGTCTATCTAGAGATTTACAAATCATTATTCAAAGGAAAAATCATCTTTAGTCTCATCTTCCTCATAAGGGGCACTGACAGATGGTGTATGAAAGCTGGAAACCACAGGTGGTTGTGGTAAAGGAGACCCTGAGGCTATAGCATCATGCTTTGCAAGCACGCTTTGCAATTCATCGTTTAATACAAGACCTCGTCGAAGAAGCTCCTCATCCCTGTGGTCACAATAAGCAATATATTGTCAATAAGTCAAATTAAAATTTCAGAAACAAACTTAAAGAACTGAAATTAACAAACTGCATACAGCGCATCAAATCCCATATGTTTTTCTGCCTGCCACTAAACAAAATTTCTATGTACTACAGTTATTTTAATAATTAAATGAAAAACATACAGTACTGATTTCATGGAGTTTATGGAGCAGAAAACAAAGAAAATCCTTAGACACTCGGACTCAAGCCAACTTTTTATAAGGAGTTGAAATTGATATCAAACAAAAAATTCTATGGGTATGCCATCAGAAATGGTATTCATGACGTGAACATAGGACCTAAATCCCCCTTATGATAGATAGGCCATTTCATTCAATTCGATGCTAAGTGGTCATTTACTTTTTAATAGGTGACTAGTAAAAAAGGGAAAGTTGGACAAATTATATTAAGCATACTCACGATGTTCCATTTATAAGCTGCAAAACTCTCCTATGATTAGTACGGCATTGTTCGACGAGATATATTATAACTTCATCCTTAACGGCCTGCATGCAAAACACCAAAATACATTTTAAAACGCATTCAACTATAATATCGTCATTTCTGCTTGCAACCATAATACAATTATGAATGCTTTAAAAGTTGTTTATACTGAATTTTCTGAGAATTGCAGGTGGAAAGCAACATTGAGATATTGAAAAGATATTCATTAATGTCAAAAATATTATTGAAAGGAAACTTAAATACTTTCAACTGAACAAAAAGCCTATCGCACTGATATACAAAGCACCAAAGATTCAAACCTGTCTACTTCAAACCAAGTTGGGTCAAGCAGTCAAAGCAGTTCCTCTACAGCAACTCAGATTTTTAGAGAGATTCTTTCTGAAATAAAAGTGTGGTTGCATTTTTTCCACAACCTGAACCAAAAGTTAAAGTTGAGGAGGCTGAACCCTAAGTCCCTATTTGGGGATTTAACAGACCTAAAACAAAATCTGAGTAGTCTGGGCCCTACAGCTCCAGTTTTGGATTTGCTTCCTTGTTTACCATGGGAGACCAAAAAGAGGAGGGACAGAGATGGTCTATGAGTTTCCTATAAGGGAAACTCAGGATGTGGCCAAGAAGAAAAACATTAATCCATCTCTCCTTCCACGCTTTTAGAGGACCCTGATACATTCATGTTTGATGCTCAGAAGCTACATTTATTTCCTTCTACATTGAAAGATGGAACGTTATGTTGGTTCATGGCTTTAGGAGGAAGTATACAGTGCTGAAGGAAAGTGTTGCAACTTGATGCCTATAACACTTAACTGCTAATTTGACATCATAAGACAACATCTGAGAATGCAGGTATTCGCAGTATGTCAGTTCTATAGGTAGTTGCACTGTCCTCCTAGGCAGTATGGTTCTCTAATTCCCCCGAGCATCCACTTGAAATGTTGGGATATCAAAATAATTGCACACTAATATCCAAAGCCCTATGTACACATGTTAATACAACACTACATAAACCCTGGGCAAGGGGAAACCATAGGATCATACATGTAAGCAGCTTTCTTACCATAATCAAACTTTGAATGCAGCGGTTCTAAAAAACAATGTACAAGCAGAAAGGTCAACCAAAAGTTTTCAGCAACATAAGTATTTTCACAGCGGCATCTCACAGTCAAAGCTAACCATTTTTTTTAATAATTATGTTGGGCAAACAGAGTATAAGGCTACTCTGACTAGATGAATCATGGAAGCCGATATAGATACATTGAAAAATGTCTTAATATCTAAATAGTAAATATGAGTGGTGATCAAAAGTCCAAACTAGAAACCTTCTAAAGATGGATAAGTGAAATCTCTAGTGTCATATCCAAAGATTATGAGAAATGACATACTCAAAAATTAGTTGCAGAGTAGCCATATATTCCTAAAAAATTCTAAGTTGCAGATTCCCTTTCTTATGTTTGATTTCACCCAGCACCTTAAATTCCTGTAAATTCCTTCATCCTTTATTGTGCTTTATGGCCCATGGGCCACAATATTTTTCTTTTGTTGTTGAAGGAGTCACCTAGAAAACATTAGGTGTATTGGAAGAACATTAGGTAGAGTCTTCTATCTTTAAAATTTATCTGACAAAAATGGTTTTCGACGTAATACTGAAATAATTTATTATAATGAAATCAGAAAAATGCTGTCATTTTATTTTGAATTTACGCTGGTGGGGCTGAGGGCTCAGACATAACTCTGTGCTGTTGAATGCGGTATATTTAGTCACAGCGATACTTCTTACTGGAAAATGAGCCTAACTAAGCATAATTGTTACCATAACTAACTTGGATTTTGGTGTGTAACATTGCTTTGAACCATGTTGATAGAATTTAGGAACAGTTAATGTGACAGTTGTAATGTAAATTGGGACATCTTTGCACAGGAAGAGAGAAGATGTGAAGTGGATTTACACAGTTCTTTTATTCTTTTTAAAAATGTTTGTGATAAGATCATCTTGTTTAATTTATCTATTTGTCTTCCTAGTGGGAAGTAGCAAATTTTCGAAGTAATTATGGGATTCTTTGACTTCTTGAACCTGGAATTTTCACATTTGCAAACCATGATTTGTGAATGCAAATTGCAATAATCCCCAGTTGTTCCAACTTCCAATAGTCTTTGCGTCGCCACAAACCTAAAATGACTGCCACCATATTTAACCAACGCTATTGTTTAATCAAGACCATAAATGGTAATTACTGCGACTGATTTAGAAGGCATATTTTAGAACTAGCCTCTCAAATGGGTGGAATAAAATTATAACATAGACTACAAAAATTCCTCATAATGTTAGTAAATGTCACCCAGTTTTTCTGTACTGGTATCAGTTTGGGAGGAACATTTACCAGATCGAGTTCTTGTGGAAAGAGGCATCTCCAACCGTATCTCAGGCTTGTGCAAAGTCATCAAGGTCTCCAGGAAAGGTTTTAAGGCCTACAGAAGGGCTACAAAGAAATAGCACTGCTATCTTACAAAGGCAAGCTACATTTATATTAAAATATTCAGTTGACAGTGATCTAAGAGTCATGGGGAATTACCTCATAAGGGCAAAGACTACAAATATTTTATCCACTGCCTCTCCTGGGAAGTCAAAAGTAAATGGGAATTAAATGACAGCTGAATATTTATGTCTTAGTTTTTGTTACAAAGTTCTGGTCTTGATGTGCATGGGTACGTATGATCATTATTGGTATTGTACATTTAGGCTGGTGATTTACTGTCTGCAAGCATAAGAGGGGGACTTTGACCCACAAACTCAATGGGAGGTGTAACATACTGAAGAGACGAGTTTTGACAGCTTTGTTAATCTCCCACTCACTATTTGTATTGATAAGTATTNTGACTTGAAACAGATCGAATTTTTTATTTGATATTTTATGAATATTACTCCCAAAGAAAACAGAATTCCTTACTTGTTTCAACACTATTGGAAAACAATGAGACTTGAAATCTTCCAGGAAACTATATATATTACCTCATAGAGAGATCTTATAATAACTATGGATTAGAATGAACAACAAACAAACAAGAGGGAGGGTGTCATCAACTTTGTTATCAATAAACAAAGATAAGGAGGGTGTTGATGGGTGATCTTGCCATAATAAAGGATTAAGTTATAAGTATACTGTCACATACAGCTTGCAAGCATAACGTGACTAATGTAATAGGGCTTTTCAGTAAATGTGAATAAGCAACAAACGATGAATCTTGTAAAGGAGTAAACATTTGTTATCTATTAGCAAAGAAAGGAAAGGAAGATAGGGGTACAAGGGGGCATTTCCTAGAATATAATAGAGGGAGGTATGAAAGTCATAACTTGTCAACAAGGAAATAATAAAATATGCAAAAAACGATAAAAGGATAGAAAGAGATTGCATCTACCCAAGGGAGTTATAGGAAACTTTGCCCCATGGTAGTAGTAACTAGTCAAATAAGGCAAATAAGGATTTTTATAAACCAAATAATAAGTGAAGTTAGGAAAATCATGGAGGCAACTAGCTTACAACAAATCTTTCCAGGGATAATGGATAACAAGAGACATGCATTTCTTCCAAATGCCCCTTTCCAAAACTTGACCCATCCCAAACAGAACCAATCATAATTCAATAAAATTTCTTCTCCAAGATTCCAAAATATCACAAAGGTTGTACATTAACATTTTATACTTTTGTTACATGAATTTCAAAGAAGGAAGCTCAAACATTACCAGCTAAAATCCGACATCTATGATGGTCATCTTTAAGCCAACCAACCATATCATGCAATGCCACAAGGCCAGCAGCACACAATACTCCAACTTGTCTCATCCCTCCACCTAAAGTCTTCCTAAGCCTCTTTGCCTACATAAGATAACATGAATATTCTTAAACTTGCAAGCTGCAACAAGCAAAAATTTATAACAATTCCCATAACATTATCCAGAACTAATATCTTTTAATGAATTAATGCTGCATATAAAACGCAACAAACTTTCCCAGCTTATAATCCAGGGATCTATGCCCACCAGGGTTTGAACCTGGGTCATTAACATTTAATATTTAAATTCTAAAACAAAGAAAAACTCACATAAACCAGGATATTTAAAAAAAACCTCGCATCCTGCGCAAACCAGTAATGGCCTTATCTATTGTTACCTTGATATGTTAGAATGTTGAAACACCAACCTTTGCAATGAATGCTTGTGAACCCACAATGACTGATCCAACTGGAGCCCTTTGACAAGCACACCTGCACTGCAACATATAGTTATCAGATTGTCCATGTACCCAAAATATATCCTTTACAAACAAGGCAACTATAACAGGTAACATTACCCCAGAATTTGAAAGTCCTTATTCTGGAAAGAATACACTAGATAGGAGGATTATAATGATCATAGATAACAAAAATAAATTATACTAAAATATTTGAAAAAACAGTCCCCCACCTATGCTAACAAATAGGAAAAACTAACTAATTTAAAATCAATATCTAAAAATATCAAAACCATAGACCAAGAAAAATATTTGATCAAACTATACCGAAACAGAATCAGCAGCACTAACAAGTCGACCAACAGGAACCCCCAATGCCTGAAACAAAACCATTCCTTGGTATTAAGAACCAGTATTTGCAAAAAAATAGATAAGTTCTACATACCTTGAAGGGCATTTTACTTACCATAGCCAACCTAGTTTATCAACCAGAGAAAATTCACAGGTTCTACTTATGTTTACAAGATTGAATTTCACTATTAAAGAATCAATAATTTCTCTGGATAACAATTTTAAATTAGAATAATGTCAAAGATGCTATGTCTGTGACACTAAATACCTATGTCTTCCCTAC
>LPNX010670080.1:0-18529 GCA_001517045.1 Pseudotsuga menziesii
TTTCGAAGCCATGGTTTCAACAATTTTGAGTTTCAGAGAATCCTCTGAATTTAGAGCACATGAAGATTAAGACAATATTCCTTTGCGTGGAATTTTTTTACTATGTCTTCATATACTCTTCACAAGTATGCAAAATTTTCTTCATCTTCATTGGGAGAAACAAAGGCAAAGCATTACAAAACCTAGGAAGTGAGTTAATTTCTTTCTAAATTGTTGGGAAAATATGAAACACAGTCAAAATTAGTGAATTGATTTATTGCTCTTGATGATTAACAATTCAGAAATACTCTCTCTTTAGAATTAAGAGGTTTTGCCAACTTTTTGTGACATAAATGATATGAAAATGCTAACTCCATTTAGTTCATGCCTAACTTTGTCTACATTTAATATTCGAGGTCCTATTTATGCTATCTTGGAAGGGATTTTTAAAATTGACCCTTCCTTGGCCTTCCCTATTTGTGATGGTGCTCAAGGTAGAAGATCAACTCTACACCATTGGAAAACTTTAGTCTATGTGTATTTTTGGGTTTTTTTCCCAAAACACAAATTTGATTTTAGTTTACCCCTTTGAAATATTTCATCCTCGAACAATAACCTGTCGGTGTATTATTGCACCTTTTTGGGGCAATTGCTAGTATACACACATATAGACACATGCTTTTCTTGTTTGTCAAGATGATACTCGGGTGTGTGAAATCTGCTCTTTTGCACTTAAGATGTAAATTTAAAATTGTTAGTATCCAATTAATGTAAAGACATCATGTATTTAGGTATGGATCATTTCCCTTGCAATCCCTTCCAATTTTTGAGATGCTCAAGGTATCTTCACATTTTCACATGAAATATCTCATGTCAATTTACACTGATTGAAAAGGTCTTTTGTTAAGTGCATCGACTATGTTTTTGTGATGTATTAATGACATCCTTGAACAAAGGTTATAATAATAATAAATAAAAAGAAAAACAAATGAAACCAATATCAAAATCACTCCACATGTTTTTGGGTTCGTTGAGACCTAACTCACAACAAAGTTCAAAGGATGTTGGTTGAATGAGGGAAAAACCCTCCAAAACCAAACTATTATGAACTTTGAAAACTAAACCAATTTAAGAATTTGCCTTTAAAATGAATCAGATAGTGTGGATTCCATAAAATTGCTTGCTCGTAGCTAAACTGACAACACATTAAAATATACATTTTACATTAAATTAGTGTATAGGATGCTGATGACATTGCGTCGCCCCATCCTGGGCAACAAATTTCAACAAAAACGTCATCTTCAACAACCAATTGTAATAGGAAGCCGTGATTACTATATATGGTGTTGCTCATGATATTATAGCAATTATAACAAGTGCTACGTGGTAGTGATTCCCTGCCGCTTAGTTTAGGGATAGCTAAAATGAAAATATATGAACTTGTCAACATAAAATAATATATATACTATGCAATTTTTTTATCTCTCAATCAATGTCTTGCTTGATGGAGAGCATTAACTAATGATGTGGACGTAATTAATAATATTTATTAAATTTACTAATGTGTATAATTTTATATTTTAATAGGTTTTATTATAAATTAATATTATTTATTAAAAATTTAGAATATATATTTTGAGTGGGAGGTGTGGAGGATTATATTTGAGAAATTATGAAGCAAGTTTTACTTGGACATTAGGAGAAGACACCAATAACCAATTAGAGATCTAGAGGCAAGAAAGACTAAGAATATATTTGTTAAAGGGGATTCAAAAACCATTCTTAGGCGTATGTGATATACTTAAATTCCTAAATATTGCTTTCTAGTCAAGATCATTTTAGAAATCAATGAGAAACAAAGAGATTTGACTTGATATAATACTTTAACGTGAACAAGGCTATTCTTTTAATTGTCATAACAATAAGAGCAAAAGATGGGATTACTTCTTTGTCACATATTCCATAGTCCTTTAGTTTTAAGTCATAAATAAGAGGAAAACATAGTTAAGCTATGAATGTTTAAATCCAAGACAAGTTGTGACACTATTACATGTCGATGTGATATGTATTTATTTGCCAGAGACCTCGTGCACCGACATTAATGACTTGCATTATGGTAGAGTAGGCTCATGAATACATGGTATAATAGGATCCATGTAAGCATAGGTGGGAAATCAAGATCTTTGTTTAAACACTTTCATCTAGGAATGTGCTTGGTTGTGATGGTGTCAGCGTTCTTAGGTAGTTTTTTTCAAATATGTGATCCATTTTTCAAGGATCACGGCTCTCGCAGTGTCTGTTTAATTGAGAAGGAATGAGAGACTCCTACCTAATAATCAAGTAGCCATATCTTAGTTGAACAATAGAGTTGCTAACTAAATTGAAGCTCAAAAAATCAAGTATCCATAAATGTTACAGATTTGACCTACCAAGGCATTCAACTAAAAAAAGCTAGAAGTTGAAAATGGCATGCTCTATTAATTGGTTCGAGTTTCATTGGTGTTGAGTGTCTTTGGGTACTCATAAAAAACTATCAATTCGATTGTCCGTACATATGACTATGGATGAAGAAATTTTGTAATGAGTTCAAGCAGATTTCAAAATGAAACATCTCTATTTCAAAATCTTATTAATATGTATTTAAGATTTATAATGTTTACTATGTATTAGTAAGATTTAAACATACCCATTGTAAACCTCTTAAAAAATATTTATTAATTATTTGTTATTATGATGTAATATTATATTTATTATCCATATAGAAAGAAGATAAGTAATATTGTGTAAATATCTAATAATAATAGACTAAATTTGTTTTCAAGAAAATTGGACACATGTTATATGTTAATTTATAGTGTTAGTGCATTAATTAATTAAATTGTCATTTTCAATTATATTTTAATGATTGCAAAATAAGAATTGAACCAATAATATATTAGATAAATAAATTTACAAATATAAAAAAAATTAATTAGTTAATTAAATTGTCATTTTCAATTGGATTGTAAAGATTGCAAAATAAGAATTGAACCAATAATATATTAGATAAATAAATTTTAAAAATATAAAATTATATTTATTGTCCATATAGAAAGAAGATAATTAATATTGTATAAATATCTAATAATAAGAGACTAAATTTGTTTTCAAGAAAATTGGACAAGTGTTATATGTTAATTGATAGTGTTAGTACATTAATTAATTAAATTGTCATTTTCAATTGTATTGTAATGATTGCAAAATAAGAATTAAACTAATAATATATTAAATAAATAAATTTAAAAAAATATAAAAATTAAATTAATTAATTAAATTGTCATTTTCAGTTGAATTGTAATGATTGCAAAATAAGAATTAAACCAATAATATATTAGATAAATAAATTTAAGAAAATATAAAAAATAAATTATAAAGTTTAACTTTAGTAAATGTGAAAAGTAATTTACTAATATAATGTCAACGACTTACTGATTACATAATAACCTACTGCCGCAGGCATAATAAGGCTTACTAAAAGGTTATGCCTATTATAATGTTCTTTCTCTAAGAAGTATCTAGAAGGTTCCACCTATTGGAAAGTTCTTTCTCTATAAAGTAAATAGAATATTTAGAAACTATATAAAGAACTATAAGCAATATAATGAGATGCCTTCTGAAGAATTTTGTAATTAGAGCTCGGCTTCATTTGGAGGTCGCCCCCATGAAGAGGCAAGTAAACATTTATTTCTTCAATAAAGATATTAATGTTGTGATATTTTGTTATCTATAATTGCCTATTGTCGTGGTAATGATGTCTATTCATACTAAAATTTTGCTTTATTTGTTATTTATGCTTTGAATTCCCAAACATGCTTTTAAGGTACATAACAAAAATGAAAAAGTAGATTTTGTAAGAAATAAAGACAAAAACCAAAATGATTACAATGATAAATGATAAATTACAGGTATATGTTACGTATTGTAGAGATGAAGTCAACAATGTAAATAGTCACATTGATAACATTGAAAAAATACAAAAAGAGTTAGAGAAAAAATCAATAAATCAATAGAAGATACACAAAATATTAAGGGGTAACCATATTTATAACAGCTCTTTGGTCTCTCGATGCCTTTTGTGGAAGCACTCCTGATGATGATCTCAGAGAGAGATCGAAACGTCGAGCTTTAAAAGCATAAATGCAGTTTCCTCCTTACGATTAATATAATGCATGTTATCTAAATGAAATTAAAATCAAGATACCTAAATATGATGGATAATATGACGAAATTTTGTGGTGAATCCACGTGCTAACAAATTAGAAAATATATCAAGGACATCCTCATACTTAGAAGGTGATGCATATGCCATTACTTCACTAGTTCACATGGTGGCCAATTAAATATAGTGTCTTTGTTTGTAACTCACAAATTGTTGTATACCTTAAATATGAAAATATTATCATACAAGAGATACCATAAGTACTCTAACTTTATTAATATTCATAGTCTCACACTTGATTATTTTAAGGAAGGAATTGACTCCTATTCACTTCTCTTCGAGGGGGAAACCTCCAATGAGCTAAGCTCCACATACAATTTACTCCATAGACCCCTCATAAAGAGGACTCCATTCTTATTTATAGATCACACCAAAACTCTAACCTTTTAGCTATCTAGTGGACTTTCCTTACGAGGCCCCATTACATTTGTTACTAACATAATGGGCTTATTTAATAATCACAAACATAGTGGACCTAAAACACTTTATATTGAATGGCCTCCACTATTACATTAATGGGTTATTATCATCCCATTCTAGTATATCTACACCACCCAAGTACTTGCAATGCATCACATATTACCATTTTCCCTTATTTGTAATAAAAGTCCAAACTGAGTTTGCAGCTAGAGATTTGCCAAATCTGAATAGTTCCTTCAACCCCCAACCACCAACATCTTTAGGCTTTGCAATTTGATTCCAAGCAACCTAGTGAATCCTAGTTTCATATTTTCCTCGCTAAAAAACATTAAAAAAAATATTTCTTAACTTGTTTAGAACTCATTTAGGAATATGCGTTATTATCATCTAGTACACCGAGATTGCATTCAACACTTCCTGTATTAGTGTAGCCTTACCTCCTTTCGACGAGAACCTCTTACACCATAAATTGATACGACGTTCAACTTTGGAAATCAGCCAAGCCCAGTCATTCTTATTATAGCTGTTAGGTTTCAAATGAAAACCCAAATATTTGAATCCCATAGTTAATTCATGTTGATCCACTGACATTAACTCTTTAAATAGTTGGAGAGACTGCTCTTCTATTGCATTATGAAAACAAGTTGATTTTTCAAAATTTATCACCTTGCCTATCACCGAGCAGAACCCATCTAGTATTTCTTTGATAGTTGAATCTTCCTCTGCATCGTCACCTAGGAACAACAAAACATCATCTATAAAAAGGATTTGGGTTACGCTTACCTCAACACCAAAAGATACTCCTTTTACCCCGTTACTTGATTTAGCCATATGTAGTGATTTGCTACTTCCTTCCATGAATAGAAAAAATAGGTATGGTGGCATTGGACAACCCCGCCTTAATACTCTCGATGGCATAAAAAACTTTGAATTTGCACCATTGATGACAACTGCAAAGTTAGTCGTAGTCACGCAATCCCAAATCTAGTTAACCATTTCCATAGAGATACCTATCTAAAAGAGAACCAAACTAATATATATATCCAGCTTGTACGATCATATGCCTTAGAAAGGTCAATTTTGATAACCTTTCCAGGCATTGCCTTACTTTTGATGGTATGTAGACATTCTTGTGTTGTCCTTACTGCCTCACGAATATGCCTCCCATCAAAGAATTGGAAATAATTTTGTATATAGCATTGCATAATGAGATCGGCTGAAAATCTCTAAAAGAAGAAGGACAAACCATTTTTAGAATAAGTACTATGAATGTAGAGTTGAAATTGGGATGCATTCTTCTAGAGATTCTTGTATCTTCAATTACCCTGAGTAAATAGTTTCCCATTAGGTAAAAAACGAGAGGAAATTTTTAGAAGTCCACCTATCTAGGCCTAGACTTTTGTCTCTGTTGGATTTCTTGTAGATTCCAATTCCTTTAACGTAACTGGAGCATAAAGACTTTCATTATCCTTAACATTTATCTATATTGGAAAGTACGGACAAGTCTTGACTATCTCTACTAAGTTATTCCCTTCAAGTTTTATATAAACAACGCTAAAAAAATTGAGTCCTTCCTCTGCTAACTATTCAAAGCCTCTAACCCCTTCCTTACTGCTCTTTTTCATTTCCTAAATAGTATTGTGCCTTTTCCTCTGATTTGCAAACTTGTGGAAATATGTTGTGTTCTCATCCTTTAATTCCAACCACACCGCTCGACTTTTCATTCTTTCCTCTGCTTCTTTTTCCTTTAGAATTTCATTTTTAGTTCGCTCCAGATCTTCTAGCCTTTCAAAATTCACATTTTCATTTGAACCATAAAAAAACGTCTGCAATCTTTTTCTCAACTTCTTTCAGTTTCCTATCTCTGCTCTTCAATTGTTTGATGGACCATTCTAATGAAAATTTCTTTGCTCATTTTAATGCATTAGAAAATTGTTGACCATGTGACAAATCCATTTTATCATCATATGCTTTTCACCCTGCTCTATTCAAATTTACGTATCCAATATTATTTAACCAATGTGGATTAAATTTTAAAGGAGTTGTGGGTTTCTTGTCACCTTTTTCCTCTTGAAGTAATAATGGAAGGTGGTCTGAGCCTCCTCCTGTCACCCTCCAATATCTGCACTGCTAAACTTTCCTCATAAGATCCCCAACCATTAAGGATCTATCTAGTCTTTTAGCTACAACAACCTCCCCATATATTTTATTAAACCACGTAGGTTAAATTTATTTAGGTTAAATATCAATTAAATCTTGTGAATCCATATGTAATTGAAAAAAACTTGTAGAGGATCTAGTTTGGCTCTAGGACCCCAAGCTTCTTTATGTTATGTGTAAAGTTTAAGTTCGTCGCTATCAAAAGAGGTTGTTAGAACAATATTCCCATCATATCTATGGCATGGGCCTTCATGTTGTTCTACCTAGTGTGAAAAGGGTTCTAGTGCCTAGTTTAGCGTCTTGGACCATAGTTTGTCTACACTTGACTAGAAGTTATGCCATAAGATCATGTTTATCCACAAGTGCGCCCAAGATCCTTGTTTTGGGGATTCAAACTCATGCATTAATGATGAAAGCACCCTATTTCCCTGTTTTATGGGACAAGGATGGACCAAGGGCACTAATGCACTGTATTTGGTCAAACTGCTCATTAAATGGTCCAAAACCTAGCCCTAAACCACCTCATGCATGTGTTCACACCTATTTTAACTATCCTAACCTACTTTTGGTCACTATGATTCATTGAACCTCATTATGACACCACCTTTGGTCCTTCATGTTCATTGAACCTCATTATGGTCAAATCTAGGGTTTACACTTGGCCTTATGTCATTGATGGGTGAGTTGGTCCAATCTAAGCCTACCATTTGTGAGCTAATCATATGCTTTGTTGGGCCCATGGTAGTTTGTTACCCATGGTATTTACCCAAGGTATTGCATGTGATAATGCTTATATATTGTATAGGTTTTTGCTCAATAAAACACACTAATGGAAATATACTCTAAAGAGGTTTCTCTAGTTTATGTCTCAAATTATTCTCTCATTTATTGCTATCTCTAGAATAACTATAAGTAATAATTGCTAATGAACTAGATCTAGGTGGTTTATAGATGGCTCAAAACCTTGGTTGTGATGTTGTGTAAGCCAAATTTCACAAAGGCATTGCATTTATAGGGGTTAAACCAAAAAATCTATTCCAAAAATCCATTTTTGATAATACGGTCCATAAAGATTCAAAATAATGAAATTTAACTTATGTTCCTTAAGATCTTCCTTCCAACTTGTTAATAATCCACCCGAAAGTCCTCTACCATCAAACTAAGCAAAATCCCAACCCTTGAGCATTCTTCTTAATGCTTCAACTACAATTGCTCCACTACACATTGTTCCTCAAAATACTTAGACATCATGATTATGAGCACCCACTAATCTAACCAGTGCCAATTTTTTAAGGTTGATGGCCAACCCACAGTAGTTGAAAGACAAAATCTTCATTGAAGAACCCTTCCCAAGGGCTTTTCTCTAAGTGCCCGATTTGATAGTTGAATTTGGTTTTCAATGAAGATTGCTTCCCTTTAGACATAGTTTTAAAACCTAAACCAAAAGATTTAAAACCCCCAATCTCACTAGAAGACCCTCTTGCTCTTCATCCATATGGGTTATTATCATCCCATTTAATCAAAGGAATTTCAAGCCTGGCAGGTTTCAAACTATTCCCCGGGGAAAGGTCTTTGATCCGTCTTTTATGGATACAAAGAGTTTTCCTTACAATTGGGTTCTTAAAACCCTTATCCCCCAAAACTGATTCTCTCGTTTCATGTTGAATTTATCCAGATTTATATTTGATAGGATAGTGCACTTACTCGGTTCAAGCTCATTTTCCTTTAAAGTTGAAATTGGACTTGTCACAACCAAAGTCTTCATTATCTCTTCCGCTTGATCTTAGGATAAATGTGAATACTTCTTCTATTGCTTTGGATTAGTAGTCAGAAACACCATATCCTTCCACATACTGTCCATATTCTTAAATATAGATGTAGTCTTCCTAGTGGACAAATCTCGATACTCAACTTGTTTTTCAATTCCTTCCTCTTGGTCTGAATTGGTTGATCTCGTATTTAGCAAATCCTCCCTTTGAACCTAAATCTTATTTTTGAAAGGCAACACATAGTCATTCAAAACATGTCCGTAGTGATGACATCTCACACACCTGAGCGATATGTTTACATAATCCAATGTTTGCTTCAAATGCATGTCTTTAATCTCAATATCATTAGACTTGGGAAACCCTTCAAACATATTAACAATTATTAAAACCTTTGCTACCGTTTGGAGTGCTTAAAATTTATATGAAAAATCAACATATAAGATACCACCCACTGCATTCATTCCCCCAAAATTGTCATTCCAAAATTATAATAAAAGACCCGGGATTTTAATCAAAGTGGAATCTTCTTTATTATTTCCCTTCTTAAAAAAAGATTCCACAATTTTAACAACACTATAGTATTTGCCCACATCCATAACCCCCTTCAAAATCTTCGCTACATCCTATTCATACTTGAATTTAAAGCACAACCAACCACCCCCTCGTCATTATAAAGAAATTTGGATAAAAATGAAAAATGGGTTCCCAAAGTCAAATCAAAATTTTGGATTGAGATTAAAAACATTTTAATTTTGTTTAATAGTATTTTAACCTTTTAACTATAAAATTTGTATTCTACCGAGAACACAATCGGATTGCTGACCGTCTCTCTAAAACTGCTCTCACATTTTCACCAGGTTTTGGTTGGTTCTCTGAATTTATGAAGGGCCAATTGGTCTCACATGATACCTTTCAGCTCTTTTGAGCATGGATCGGGGAGCTTACTCCTCTTATTGATTTGTTAACTTGCTGCTCATTGAGCGGCCTCTTTTAGATTGCTATTCTGATCCCTTTAGTTCTCGGTAGATGGAGCTGATCCCTTTGGTTCTCGGTAGATGGGGTTGATGAGACTGATAGAATCCTACTGTCTTGTCTTTCCCCCTTACAGCGACTTGAGGAGACTTATTGTCATATGCGCTGTATACTGTTGAAATGTAACCCACTTATGGGATGGCATAATTAATGCACAAAGGTTTTTATCTTGTGGGAAAAAAAAATAAAATTGCATTGAGTTATCGTTTTATTCCTGCAGGTAAGTATATATTTTATGTGCATAGAGTTGGACAAATGAGATCTTCGGGTTCCGTCGAGAATATTCCCTTCTTAATAAATCAGGGTAATACAATTCGGAGTATTCCATTTTTAATCAAGCATAAAACAACTTTCAATCGTTTCATGATGTATACAAGCAATCATGGGGGTCGATCCTGCGACCCGTAGGCCAACCAGGAACCCACCGGCCGGCAGCCTGTATTGCCGGGAAATTCATATCCATAATGCCGATAAATCTGGGTAGCCGACGACCGAGGGCCTCCGGCGGGGACTTTAACGCTGGCATTATTGTTATACTTCTGTCTTCGTTGTTACGTCGCTTCTTTCGCGCTTTAGCTTCGGGCGCTGCTACCTACCCAGCAATTCCATTTGAACCCTCGGTTGCCCGATTTTGTGATCTCTGCGTGGAAGCCCCCATCGCCGGTGAATTTACCTAAGTGTCCTTCATCATCTGCAGATCCGTGATTGGCGTTTTGTGTAAATTAAATCCGCACCACGGTTGCGTGGTAAGAAATCGCCAAGATTCCGTCCCGGCCTTGCTCTTCGGAATCCGCCATAAGGTTTGTAGATTCGAGGTAGCGATCATTGAAAGCTCCGAGCTTCTTCGGCCCATTGTCACATGTTTCTGCAAATGGTCCCGCCGACGAGCTAAGAATTTCGTGGCGAGCCAAGCGGAGACGATGCCGGTCCCCAGTCATGCAACAATGGAGTCTGCCGATTGCTCTTTTGGCCTGTGCGAGTGGCATCCATTTTTATAGCAAGAATTTTGCGGCCGGCGGAGCCCCTCGGTGCCTTTAAACTCTAGTTCACCGACATCTTTAATGGTGAATAACGTTTTCTCACGTGTTCTGAATGTTTGATGCTCCTACGTTCATGCAATTACAATGCAGGGGTTCTGAACCCTATCATCAAAATAAGTCTGAAGAAGGCCCGCTGTATATCAATAATATTCCTACACGGGTTGATTAACTTCGAATTATTTCTCTCCGTGGCACGGGCTGATTCCTCGCAAATTTTACGTTTTAGCTAAGGTTGTGGTGATGTTGGGGAAAGAAATGCAAACATCCGGCCTGACGTTGTCCGAGCTGGATGCTGAAGCAGTGGACTGCTGTAGCTGCTTCGCGTTTCTGAGAAAGCCGAAGAAGGAGCTGAGAGCCGATGACCGTTTTTACGGCAATGATTTCTCGCAAGATAATCTGTTGAACGGTCCCTTCGGGTATTCCGGCAGCTCGTTTCGAAAAGACGGTATGCTGAGCCTCTGTGGCTCTTCGCTGAGTTATTGGGAAAATGGAGTTCAGCAGGATTGTAAGGCTTTGAAGACATCGTCCACGGCGTCCGACGCGGTTAATTGCAGAGAGACCCCTGTAAAGGAAACCCATAGGGTTGTTCGGACTGAGGTATGTTCTCTTTGCTATGTTTGAATAAATTGTGCATATGCAAGGCATGATTTTATTTCATCTATGTCCCGTTCTTTTTAATTTTCAATATGTCATCCTGATCGGTTGCAACGGAAAGTATCAGGTGAAAACTTGTGCTCATATTTGTAAAATATCTTTGTTTACGAATCAAAACATATTTCTTCTCCAAGTATTTCAAGAAACATACAACAAAGGAAGGCGGAGAGCGGACTTCTGCCAAAATCACGGGGACCAGACATCATTACTATTAAACTTACGCCATTCAAGGAGCATACTTCTGTCAAAATCGTGGGGGCCTTGCATCTGACCTCTTTCCTTTGAATATCATGCCATTCATATGGCCGACTTCTGCCAAAATCCTCCAAGACTGGCATCAGATACAATCCCTTTGAAACTCATTCCATTCAAATATGAAATTTCTCCCAAAATTCCTTGAGACTTGCACACGGCATCAAATAGCAGACTTCTGCCTTTATGCCTTCAAATAGCAGACTCCTGCCAAAATTGCTCGGGACTTGCAGCTGTCATCATCTCTTCGAAACCCAATGGTTCATGCCATTCAAAGAGTAGACTTTAGCTAAAATCGCCTGGACTTGCACTCAATATCATCCCTTTGAACCTCATGCCAATCAAAGAGCATACTTCTGCCAAAAATGGTCATTTTCCTTTGAAACTCATGCCATTCGAAGAGCATACTTCTGCCAAAATCGCCTGGGAATTGCACCCAACATCATCCCTATAAGACCCGTGCCATTTGGGTGGGGCATACTACAGTGTGAATGGAACCCTAGTGGATAGCTTAAAAGTCTGCTGGCCTTGCTAGTGAATTAATGCCCCATTGGCTGCCAATGGTAATAACACCCGCTAAGGAGAAAGATACATGGACTGCCAAATCTGGGGTGTTTTGACTGACTATGAATTGCCACTCAATAAAAACTGCATCATCTTCAATGGCCTGCTTCTTTTTGCAACTTGCACATCAAAGAGCACACTGGTTTCCTCCTCTGACTTCAAATAGAACTGGGAATTGTGATTAGATATCTTCTTTACTACTATGTCTGCATATTACAGTATTAACTTGCAGCTCAAACTTCTACTTCACAAACATCACGAGGCTGCATGAAGATGAAAGAATAATGAATTCTTTAGATGGGATATGTTTAGAGGCTGCTAGGCTAGAATTTCGTGAACATTTTTGGCCTGCATGGCTAATAATAAATATATTGTCCTTAATTTGCAGTGATTTCATGGTTACTGTTTGTAGTCATTATTGGGATTTAAGTTTGATTGTATGAAATGTTGCTGTAATTTGAGGGAGTAGTGTTATTGAATTTGGCCCTTTTATTGTCATTATTTTTCAAAGTCTGGTGTTGTCTAATGGGTCTAAAACTGAATTTAGAAAATATCCAACATTTGGGCATTTCCTTGCTGAAAACAAGACAAAGCTCCTACTGGAACAAGAGTGATAAGGATTCTTTGCCCAAATCTATCATCAATGAAATAGTGCACCATATTTGAGACACTCAAATGTCTATGAGAATTACATATACACAATTACAAAACACAAAGAAGCAGATAGGGGAGAGAGAGATTCAATGCAATTCATTTATTATTCATAAGGTATGAGAAACATTACACAACCTTGTCTCAATGTGGGACAGTGAGAGATGTAAGTTATGTAATCCCTCCAACACATAACCACTGGCTTGACGTTTTCATTTTGCCGTTGTTTGAAAGACTTTACCACAAATAAGTAAACCTGTTCCAGTTGCTTATCTTTTCTTTTTGGTTTCCTGCCTGGCCAATCTTTTCTCGCTTGAGAAAGCTCCTACAACCACATATCATCTAGAGTGTAGTAATACCACTGGGGCCTTTTTCTCTCCAGTATTTTTGAATCAGAACTGACTTTCTGCTTGCCTTGGAGCTTTTTCTGCTTCCTTTTGCTGTGCTCTTCATGCACACCTATTCCCAATTGTCGTGCTTCATCCTGCAACCATTTGCACTGCATTTTCTCTTATTTATTTTAGTTTCAAAACCAATGTTTTAAAAGTTGGAATCAGACCAAAATTGGTCAAGGGTCCAAACTGGACTCGGATTGTAATTGGCTGATGACTTGGTTTATGAACCAGTTTACTGAAAAATAATTAAAATATGAAGATTTTAATTAAAAATAATATTCATGTACATCAATATAAACTGGTTGAACTGGCTGGTTTGGTATGGAATCAGTCACTGAACTGGTTCAAGGGCCAGTTCATCCTTTTTTAGGGTCAGTTTGACTGATTTTTAAACACTGCTCAAGACAAACCACCACCGTCGATTTTCAAACCTGATTTCTGATCTGAAATAGGCTAAAAATCGCAGACACTCATCAACAATGATGTCAAAATTGATCATCACTTTGTTATTGGCAACAACTATCAGTTGGTAAGCCCTTTTTGATAACTATAGGCAGCAAACATTTTGCATCCAATTTGTCTTCTTTTCTTCAGGAACTAGACCAGATGCAATAAAAACAAATATCTTAAGATGACTGACCTGTGGTTTTCTTGCTGATCAAGAATCCTTTGGGTTGACCTCTCACACTGCTACCACAGGATACCTGTTCAGCAGATACATGAGATTTTGTGCTGCCTTTTCCCAGTATTTGTTTAGCACTGTCTGCAGTTCTACTCGCTAACATGTATATAGCCATATCCATTGTTATTCAGTTGCTCCACCCCACAACCCCACTCTGCTGGGGAGTGTATGGTGAAATTTTTTGCCTTTGGATGCCTCTCTTACAAGATTCAACAAACTGATTAGATCAGAACTTTGCATTTCGAGGGATCTTAATGCATGTACCAAAATTCGTTTATACTGCTGCTTTACAAGTTCTAAACTCATATTAGACTTTTCTTAAAGAAAGCAGACCCACATTTTTTGGAAAATCCATCAATAGACAGTAAAAGGTAGCTTTTACCATACACAAACTCTGTATTCAGGGGGCAGCAGATACCAGGTTGGACCAACTCAAACACTACTTTGGTTCCCCAAGCTTTCCCTTTTTCAGACACCAACTTGTATTCTTTTCCTGTTTGGCATGCCACACATGTATCTTCCTTCTCTTAAATATTTGGTAATCCATGTACTGTTTTACACTAATGTACAGGAAATTTAGATGACCATACTGTTGATGCCGAAGAGAATCACAGTTATTGCTTCCACCACTAGTCACAAAATCTTGTATCTCTGTCACATCATCCATCAAGTCATATAGACACTGGTCCTTCAGACTTGATGTGGAATTGACTTATTACTCCTTTTATTCATCATAAACAGCTTTCTTCCTAGAAGGTGATATCCAAGTGTGGACAATGTTTTGTGATCTCACTCAGAAAAATCACAAGAAGATCTTCCCCTTCATCTTGATCTACTCTTTTCCATGGCCTTCCACATAGGGCTATTTTCCATTATCAAATATCACCATGTCAGAGCTAGTCTTATCCTCTACAAACTCTACAAAAGTAGTTGCTTCTGTTAGTCACATGTTTAGATGCAGCAGGATTGAAAACCTATCATCCGAGGATTTACCACCTTTTAACAAAGCCACAAAAACATAAAACTCCTTTTCTTTCTACTATTGCTTGTATCTTTCTTTATTTTATTTTTAGTTTCAACATTTTCTAGGAGCTGTGTTTGCACTCCCACATTGTACTCATACTGGATGTATCCTTTAGTCACATTGACCTATTTTTGTGGTCATTCGTTGGACATTAATCAAATTATCTTATCTTATCTTATCTTCTTCATGCCTGACAACATTTGCCACTTTCTTTCCCGATGGCTCTTGGTTGTGTTGCTTAACCGTGTTTTATAGTTCTTTCTCATGTGACCATATCTAGTGTTATCACAATTCTTGTAGTTTCCCTGTAAAGTTATCCTATCCAAGATGGCAGACGGGAAAGGCAACTCAAGTTGTGACCTACGACAGCCAAGACCTCTGAATAAGTTTAGTTGTCACACAAGTTAAGGCTATAGACACTTTAGATTGAGCTAAGAGCTAAGCCTAGGGGGCGTCCCTATGACTAAGATGACCCTATAAAATAAGAATTTTAGTGAATAATCCTAGGGATCTTTATTGAATCTCTTAGTCTTATGGTTAATTAAAGATTTGACAAATTACTAAGAGAAATTATGTGGCTATGTGAAAAGCCCCAATTTGCCCTAGGGTTCTATGGATGAAAATCAGATCTAGGAACAATTGGGTGAATCAAGTAAAATTAGGTACTACGTTTAATTGTTAGATGAATAATACGACGATTTAAAGTGATACTAGCAAAACCCAGTTCATGGAATGAAAGATACCCACTTCCCCAAGGAGGGCGTCCCTTCTCTATAAGCAAGACCAGTGTTTTGGATGGGAAAATGGAGTTCGATGGTCATGAAAATTTATATCTAAGGGTTTTGAATAATTTCCAAGGTGGGTTTAAAATTTCGTTTTACAGCCGCAAACCAGAACCTATGGTTCTTCAGAACGAGGTTTTAAATTAGGGTTTTAATTATTTTATTTATGCTCGAGAAAGGATTTACTGAAAAATGAAAGATGGAAGAAATTTAACTTACTAGGAAATGAGAGATGCCATGAGATGTTTCCCTTTGTCAACATTGTCAACTTGGAAGCTTAGTTTTATTCCTGGTTGAAGATCTGGTTTGCCCCAGTGCGCCCCTCCTGTCAAAGACAAACAAACAAACACAATAAGTGAAACTAAAATTGTGCTAGATTTGAATCTAACGAGAGAAGAATGTTTGTAAAAGAGAACAAGAAAGAAACACGAATCAAATGCGAAGCAAAATCGAGAAGAAAACCCCTTTAAAAATGTCTCGAAGAGAAAGAGAGAGAGACACCCCTTTGAATCACCCTCTACCAAGTGTGCCCTCTTGCAAAGTTAGATTACACCACAAATATGCCGAGAAAATAAAAGATAAACATTTAGTGCCCAAAGAGACGCAGAAACACAAGAGTCACAAACTTCTCCGAGATTTCACAAGTAAGCCAAAAGATCTTCTATTATTATTTCTAGCAAAGAGCCGAATTCCCGATGGGATACAATGGGGGACCACAACTTTTAAATAGATCGAGAGTGTGTCAACATAGTAACAAATATTCATCCAATGGTTAAGATTAAAATATCATCAACAATGGAGATCACTTTTCATCTTTTTGCATGGATCAATACGCGGATCAATATGACTAAGTCAAAAGGGGCGCACTTTTGCCCAAGGACGTCTTATTTAGACGTTTACATCAAAGTCCCAAGATAATACCATGATAATACATGAAGAAGGGTGCCTTAGGGACTTAAATCACCCTAGGCCCCTAGTGATACAATGACATGAGATATATACAATGATGTAAGACATAACAATGTAATACATCCATCATCAAGGTGAGGGGCTTCCCATGGGGGACGTCCTCCCCAGGAGAGTGGATGTGTCATGTCCCCATCCAAATAAGACTATTTGCAAATAATTTTTCACCAACCTACTAGTTCCCTAGGTGGGGATAGAAACATAAATGTTGTAATAAGGGGTTATAGGACCCAAAAGGACTTTAGTTTACCATATTCACATTAAAATGGGTCGCATAAATAATAAATGCTAAGAAAATAAGATGGCATTGGTTCATGAAGACACTTGGAAGCTTGTGGAGTCTTTGGGTGACTAAATTCTTCCCCCACACACTTGGCATGACCTTCATCCAAATTCGAACCCATGAGGAATGTAACGTTCTTGGAGGGTGATGTGGTGTCACATAGCCTATAATGAGCCAAGGAATTTGAATGAGGAGAGGAGAGTATTTCCCATGGAAGATGAAGAGACTAAGAAGACAATGTATGCCTCTTGGAAGGAGATTACATGCACAAATTCAGACTTGATTCTAGACCTAATGATGAAATATTCTATGACAACTATGACAAATTCAGAGCTGATTGTAGACCTATGACAAATTTGACATGACAGGCCTAAAAATAGCCCCCAAGACGGTGCATTTGGGAGTTAGAGGCATCCATTCGAATTGGGGAAAGAATTGGAGCATGAAGAAGAAGACAAGTGTCATAAGGCTTACTAAACCACTAAGATGAGTTGGAGGAAGCCCATGGAGGGAAATTCGACCTTAGGAGACCTCATGAAGTTTATAAAAGGATGTCATGGGGAAGGAGAACAACTTTTGATCATTTGTTAATTGGCCTTTGGTATTTGAAGAGCTTTTGCTTGTCCATTGCATGATGCACGTTCACTCTCCCTGCTTATGAACCAATTTTGAGGGAGTTGGATTCCTTTCCAAGTTAGTTGATGGAGAAGCCATTCAAACCTCTCATTGGAGTTGAATGAAGGTGTTTTAGTTGCAGGTTAAAGATCCATACAGTTTGAGAATCCATCTATCTCCCCCTTCTCTCATTCCTACGTCACTATTCCCCCACACTCTTATGTTGATGGCGCACTTGTTGGAGTGGTGCTCGCGCTTTGCTAAGTATATTTGTTGCCCAAGCTTGGGTATATGATGTATGGCTTTGTCCTCTTATGTCCACATGCTCTGTAATTTGAAATATCAGAAATATGTGTGAAAGGATTGCATTCCCATGCTCTTGAATAACTAATTTTCATGAATTTGGCTTCAAGCTTGAAAGAATTTTATATCATATTTGTATGAGGAATTTTCTTTGAGTTTATTGTTGTTGGGGATAGTAATTTGTATGTTGTATATGGCCATTATATGTCATGTTACTATCTGAACCATTTATTCTATTGTTCATGTGCCAAACTTAAGCTACTAATGCAATTTCTTTATAAGCAATTTCCATGAAAGTTACCATATAGATGTTGCACCTCATAATCACTTTGAAAAACTCAATAACCCTGAATATTGACAGCCATTGATGTCTGATATGCATCCCCATACTTTGTTCTGAAAGTTGGGAGGGTCGTATTGCATTTGGAGAGCCAAAAGTGTCGTCTACCCTTGGGGTTTTAACATTGATTTTCTAGTGTTTTTGTCCTTCTTTCCCTATGGCCAAAAGCAAGTTGCAGAAACATTTGGAAAGTGTATGAGCATTCATAATATATGCATTAGGATGTCCTAATACGCCTCAAGCTCTTCCATATAGAATTTGAAGTCATTTGGGTGCATTTGGGTCAACTTGGGTTTCACTAGTCTAAAGCTAGAAATTGGCCAAAATTGTGCAAATTTGAATATCATGTCAAAATGAGTT
>LPNX010670080.1:20125-72497 GCA_001517045.1 Pseudotsuga menziesii
TATTCGACCATTGAGTGTCTGAGGTCTGTTAGGATGTTTGAAAGCCCATAGGGTCCTTCCATAAGAAATTGGGAAAGGTTCAGTGGTGGTTGGGACCAAACCAAGAAAGATTAGTTTACTACTTTTTCCTAGTTTCAAAATTTGACCAAGTATTGAAGGAGGAGGTATGTGAACTGTTTGTGAAAAGTCCTAAGCCACACCATTTTAAGAATCCACATATATAAGTTTTTCAAGCTTATCAGAACCTAATATCACTTCCCTTGAGCTTCCCCAGTTGTCTCATAACCATGGAGTCAGTGTGAAATCCATTGTTAATGAGGTGTAGAGAAAGAATGCTTTCGATGTCAAAGTTTTGAAGCCTCTTTGAAATATTTTGGATAGTGTGCCTAATTTCCCCAAAAAGGTACATTACAGAGAGCCAATAAAATAATCCAGAGCATCAAACTGATTGAAACTAGTGCAAATCAATGTTCCCCCAAGGTTCCGGGACGGCGGGACGCGGGTTCGGGGAAACGCACATTCGGGACGTGTGGAGACCACCCCCAAATTTTAGAGAAATTCAGCGGGGACGGCGGGACGCGATAGTCATACAAATTTTAAAAATATTAAAAATNAAAATATTAAAAAAAATCGAAAATATCCTTAGGAAGTCTCGACGAAGTTTCGGAGTTTCGGGGGGGGGGACGTCCACAAGTTTCGGAGTTTCGGGGGGGACGCCCACAAGTTTCGGAGTTTCGGGGCGGGACGCCAGGAAGTCCCCCCAAGTTTCGCCACCCACCGAAACGTTTCGGCCTGCGTCTCCCCACGTCTCGCCAAAATGGGGACGTCCCGAAACGTTTCGGGTGGAGTTTCGGAGTCCCCGGGACGCCCGAAACGCTGAAACGCGTCCCCAACCCTTCGGGACGCGTCCCCGTGTAACACTGGTGCAAATTGATTCGGAGAGGCATACTACATCATCAAAATTATTTCCAAGCTAATTCTTCAACCTCACTAGCCAAATCGATTTTTGTAAGCGAATTTCATAGTCCATTTTTGATCGGTACAACACCTGGCAATGATAAAAATCACAATAACTCCCTGTTGGCTGGAAACTGGGACAAATTGACTACACAGATGAATTCGGATTGCATAGACATGGTAAAAGTGACTACTAATACTCCTTGGAGCGCTATAGCGCCCTAGGAGCACCAGTTTGATATACATTCTCGTCAAAAATTTGTGATATGACAAATAATAAAGTGATAATAATCATTGATCATGAAAATTGAGGCCAAACTCTGAAAACTAAGATTGCAGTATTGCTGCTGGGCATGTCTAGAGCTGATATAACCGATGTTGATTTTTGTAGTCACTGCATTGGGAACCATGTTTGACTTGGTCAAAGTACCCGAACTGAAAGCTGAGCAATAATCTGGACAATCCTGGGTATACCATAGATGAATAAATCTCACATAATTATGTTAGTATCCAAACTTAAAGCATTGATATCATGAGAGTTGTACATAATTAGAAATAGATATCAGACTTACATCAGAGTAACCATTCAACTTCTATAAAGCCCCTTAAGTATGCTCACATACAAGACTTAGACACCTAGCTGTGATGGGTGAAGTGATGAAACAAAGGCTTAAGGTTACAAGAGAGACTTGTTGACTTTAACATGGTGATCTTTTAGACTAGAGAAATAAGCAACCACATGAATTCATGATAAACAAAGGACGTTAGGGAATGAGAGTGTCTCACAAATGGATGAGTTGATTTGAAGAGTGTCCATTCAACTTTAACATATGTCTATTGCTAACATCCAAGCTAAAATCAAGCTCAGTGAGATTCTTTTCTAGGACCCTTGCGTTGAGTACACAAGAAATTGTAGTGAAGAGATCCTAGGGGACACTTAGAATTAATTGTCCCTTACTCCATCTCACATCCCAACCTGTAGGCTCCGTGAGGAATTAATTATTACATTTTCAATAATGGCCAACAGTCTTTAGATTTAACATATATTTACCCACTGCTTTGTAGGCATTTCACATTTCAATTAATAACCCTTTTGAGTTGTGTCTAAAGACACATAGTTTGCAAATTTATTCACGGGCCTGCATTTCATAAGATAAGACATATATAACATAATGCATGTAATGATGGTAGACAAAATGCTTCAAGTTTTAGCTGATAACTCTTCGGGCAACTAGGGGGGAATATCCACAGTCAGGACCAAACATCGGGGGAAACCAACCAAAGAGGTCAAGGCTTCAAAACCCAACTCACCTAAGCTTAGAATCCAACACCAGGGAGTTCTCCTGGCCCAGAAGGATCATCGCTTTGACAAGTTTTGTTGCACAACTCAGAGCCGAGACAGAAAACATGGGGTCTGTCATCATAAACTAAGTGGGAAAATTAGGTTTCTTCAATCTCACAAGTCAAGGTTCAAGTCTGGGTAAGTGCAAAATGGAGGATATGGATGGGTGCAGAAAGTAGTAGGTAATGCCAACACAGCAGGACAAACCAAGTTTGTTCAAGGCGAGCATACATAAAGGTCTAACTTAAAAGACTGCATAGCTACTCAAAATATTAGTCACTTAAACAAGGTAGCACCACAACAAGCTAATCAATACTAAGTCATACCTACTAAAATAACCAATAGAGACAACATAAGTCTGGATACCATTTGTATACCTGCTCAACCACATGTTTCTATCGGAAGTGCCAATTTGTCAACTGTGTACCATCTCTGCTGCTTTGCTCGAATGGACTATGAGATCACTAAGGTCATCTCAATGGACTAGGAAATCTTAGTCATGGCTAGTAAATGCTTTGTATCTGCTGCTGGAAAAAGGATTTGAATGTCTCATTAGGGCAAAATTATCCATGCTGTATCCCTATCAAGATGTCTGGCTCGGAGACTGAAGAGAAAAATCCATACTAGCCCAGCTACAATATATGTGATAACATCTACCACAATAAAAACGCTTCATATTCGTTAGTAATTTACTTGCACTTCTACCGTCACATTCTTAATTGAGTTACCCGCAGTTGTATCACCTCCGACGCTTTTGCCTCCCTGCTGCTTTTGCTTTTGTTAGCCTTTATATTTTGCTTCTAATGCACTCTTGGATGCTCCTCTACCTCTTCCAAACTGCTTTTAACACCTATCCTTCTGTAACAAATGGTTGCACCACTTCTTAAATGTAGTGTCAGTAGCTTCATAACTTAAGTTTTGGGGTCTTAACAAAGTTTTCAAAGGATAAAGGTAGGCTTTTTAACGCTATGATTATGTTTCCCTTCTCTATCCATGGCTACTGATTGCTCACCAATGTGCTTTACTTTCGGTATATGCTTTGGATATGAATCTTCTTTCGTCGTTTGCATTGAAAATGCATCCTTAAGATAAAATCCCTACCCTTGTTGGAAATCTCATATATTTTCCGTGTTCTTTTCCATATTGTGTATGCACATTCCACATCATTCGATTGCGGAAGCACAACATCCACCACAGACTACTTTATCAACATCACAGCTTCTCTGTTCTTTACATCAAACTTTTCTTGCTCCCAAATCACTTTGTTTGCACGTTCTGCATGTTTTTCCTCATCATTGGATTCTCTCATCTCTATATGTTGGCTTTAACCATCCTTTAACAAATACCTGTACTGGAATATGGCTACCATACATTGCTTCCATGTATTAAAGTTATGGCCACTGAATTGCTGTGTGGGGTCTGCCACTGAATTGCTGTGTGGGGTCTAACATTATGTTTGAGAGACTTGGCATTTCCACTATTTAAAAATATGCCAAGCACCAATCTGAAAAATTACCAATTGACCTCGGAAAAACAAAACAGATACCTGCACACGCTGTAGTCTGTTCACCCACTGTTTGCTATACCAACCTTTCGTTACCAGTGCAACAAAGCACCAACCTGGCACCACTTTTGTTCTGCCAATTCTCTGTTCTACTGCAGAATTTTTTCCTGCTCCCCAAGCATCCGCGAAAAAGAATCACTCAGAAAGCCCAAAAACTATTGCAAAAATTAAAATGGATGCTTACAACCTTGCTTTGGGATGTGTGCTTTTTACTGTACATGTCAACATATTGCTATTGTACACCTTAGTCTGCTGTTTGTGATTTCCTCAAAATTCGTGCCTGCTGCTGCACATTTCTGTCAGTCTGAAAAGCCTAAAAATCTCTGCCAGCCCAATTCACCTAAAAATATATACCTGTCTGTGCTATTCTGCTTGAGAAATCATGCTACTGCAATCTGAATGTTCGTACCTTGATATCTGTGTTCAGATTGGTCTTGAAAAGCATGCCCTACATCTGGAAATCTGTGCTCAGTTTGCCTCAAAATTTGTGCCTTGAATTTTGTGTTGTTTCTCATGTGATTTTTTCTGTCCTGTGCCTCAAAAATAGCACTTGAAATTTTCTTGTGATTTTTTTGTTCTGCATGCCTTGAAATCAATGCCCGTCATTCACATGTGTGCCTTGGGATGTGTTTTGTCAGGCTTCTGTTGGATCTGTTTTAAAATTTGTTCCTGATTCTATTTTTTTGTTTCTTATTAAATAAATCTGTACTACTTAACTTTCAACTTGGACCTAAATTGATCCATAAAAAACCTAATTTTTTATCACGTGTACAAGATTATTCGTATTGGTCACTGAATCCCCCCTCTGCCTGCAATCTGCCCAACGTGTGCCTCAATCTCTGGCCTTGTTTGGTGTTATGTGTATTCAAAACCCCTTGGCTCCTTCTTGTACTTCACCATGTCTCCTGGATGAGTTATTTTTTGTAGCTCTGTCCATATATGAGTTGCACTTGTACGCAATTGTAGATTCAAAGATTCAGATAAGAGAGAGATAAATTCAACATAAATCATTATTTAGTCATAATATATAAGAAACATTACATATCATTGTCTTAATGAGGGAGACACTCTGTAACCCCTTTAACACCTCCCCACTAACATACAACTTAACTACTTTCAGCGATTGTAGGTTAGGTTCATTACATCAAAACTTTATACGTTTGTTACATCACAAAGAAACAATATAAAATGAAGCATTCCAAAGTTAAAACTAAGTTAAGCTATAGACGACCATTATAAAGTATGTATCCTAATAATGTCCATGTTCATTATGCAATTGACCTCGTGGGTTGATAACTATATAATTTTAGTTATTCAATAATTTGCATTTGATGTGAATTAATATTCTTCGATAAAAGGTTTTAGATGAATTAAGAGTGTGAACTATGTTTGAATAGAACACGAATTGATGTTCATACTGGTGGGGCTTGTCCTCTCCTTGAGGCATGTAGATATGAACTAATGGTCTTTTACCATTGCTCTCTCACATGAGAAGGTGATTTGTAGCATTGCCCTTTTTTGGGATCATGCCATTATGGGATCATGCCATTATTAATGTGTGTTTTCCAAGCTAAAGATGTAAACATGAGCACAAAGTAAACATCGTCTTATAGTGGATTTGCCAAGTCTCACCAACTCAAATTAAAAAAAAACATATTTTTCTTTCTAGGGATATGCACAACTCTATTGATTCTATGGGAGTTGACCTAGTTTAGCTCAACCATTGTCAAATTGGCTGCTAACTCAGTTTGACTTGGCTAGTTTAGAGGTTAGCTTTGCGAATAGCTAAGTTAGAGCTAAATATGTTGTTCCTTATGTCATGCACTTCTTAACATGGTTGCTATTCCACAAAAAATCGTAAATATTAAAAAAACTATTAAAGCACAAAAACTCAAGTCTATTTTACCTCGTCAAAAACCTTCATTGCCTCATGTATTAGTCATTGTTTGCATTTGGACTTTTTTGAGGGCTCAATCTATGACGATCTTGATGAATCATCACTCATGATGGAGTATTTTAGTTTTACTATTTGGATTAGAGTTTGATGAATTTTGAATCCCTTAGGCCATTTAAAACCTCAATTTTTATCTATCATATCCTATTCTATCATAAAGTTTCTTAGAGATTTTGTTTTATGTATGTCAAAACTTTTAAATTATGTGTCTCAAAGTGATTTTCCTATTTGTGTTTACATGCATTAGAAACAGTAAACTTGTGTAGTTGGTCTATAATATACCCTATTCTATCATAAAGTTTCTTAGAGATTTTGTTTTATGTATGTCAAAACTTTTAAATTATGTGTTTCAAATTGATTTTCCTATTTGTGTTTACATGCATTAGAAACAGTAAACTTGTGTAGTTGGTCTATAATTCTCTGTGTTTTCAATGTTGTGCAAAAATTTATATCTTGACTTTTAAAATTGAATTTTGAATATTCTATGTATTATTAAAATTTTCAAGTCAATTTTGAGTTTTGTGGTCAAGTCCAAGTTGGCTCCAATTCAAAGGGCTTGCCAAGTGCGATCTAATTTTGAGCCATGAAACTTTATACTCTATTATTGGACACCAATACAATGATATTGTGATTTTAGTTTAGAACTGTTTTGGCCATATCAATGCATTGATTATTTTGTTTCTTTATATATCTGTTAAGATTAAACCTTATGGGTTGTAGTCATATATATTTTACTCATGTTTGCAAAACATTGCCTGGAAAGTATATCTAGGAATGTTAATTAATTTATTATTTCTATATAATTGATTTGCATTTTTAATTTGTGTATATTTCAAGACAAAGTGATTAAACAAAGGGAAAGACCTAAGAATGTGGAAAGAACACCCACAAAAATGCTTATAGAAACCTTGAAAAGAGGTGTGAGCTAACTAGTAAGTGGCTGGAAAAAAGGGGAGTCCTCTAGACAAAATACACAAAAAACAAGGGGAATTTAGAAACTTATTTACAAGGTTTCATAGTTCACATGGGAGAAAAGAATAAAGAAGAAAATTGAGAATAAAAAGATCTATGTATAAAGACATTTTTTACTGAGCAGAAGCTGCTATTTTATTAGAAGTCCATATAAAACTAAAACCAATATGGAGTGTAAAAATAAAATTCACTTTTTAGCATGTATGAGATAGGTAGTAGTGTATTGGAATTTCAGAGTGTTTTTAAAAGGCTTATGGTGTGGCTTGAAATGCGTTTCATGTGCAGGACCATAATGGAAATAAAATGATCAATGAATATGTTCGAGAGTGTAAAATTGGAACAGGAAGCTATGGCAAAGTGGTATGTGAGGCCTTTATTCTATGCATTAGTTCTCTTCTACTTGGAGACAGATTTATCCTACAAAAGTACCATTCTAATGGTATTGTGTCCTAACACCACACAGGTACTGCATAGGAATTCAAAAGATGGAAAGCGTTACGCCATCAAAGTATGCATCATTTCCTTCTATGTTTTGAAAGTCTTAGATTCAAAATAACAAAACTTCTTTGATACATCTTTTAATAATGCACCTTTAATAGTTTCTTTATGGAAAATTCCTGTCTCTTATTTGGAAAAGCCTAGATTTTACTATAAAATAATATGGAAATTGGATAAAAGGAGCTTTATTTGTTATTAACCTAAGTAGGAGAGGAGGTTGGGTCACTTGGTATATTATATTTTTGTACCAATTCAAAAATTGCAAACATATATCTAATATATTGCATGTATTTCACTATTTGATGTACTTTCTAGTGACAAGCAGCGAGGTGATCAGGCTTGTATTAACGCATAGACTCAGGTTCAAAACCCCCCAAGTGGTTATGGATGAGGCTAGGTGCAAGTCCTGGGTGACTTTGATGACATAGATACACCCCTCATATATCATGGTTGCCTAGCCAAAGAGATTATAATAAGTATTTTTCAAAAAAAAAAAACGGGACACAAAATGAAGTTAGACCATTTTTGAATAACTGAAATAAAAAGCAATGCAGAAAGTTTTGTAAAATCGAGCCAGGTTTTCATCATGCCCGTTTTTTTTGCTCTATGAATGGTGTGGTTCATATGTAATACTATTGCCATGATTCAACAATTAAAATGGGATGGAAAGGAATATTTAGGTCAGTTTACTTATTACTAAAGTTCATTAGGATAGAAAAAATATGCAATAGAAAGTTGGAAGATTAATTATCTTGTTGCTTTATGTTGGAATAATGTATTAACAACATTTATAAACATATTAAATTAAAGTGAATCTTTCTAGCAGTGCCACGATAAGGGATCTAAATCTGTGCATGTTAGGTTGTCCTAATATATCTTATATTACTTTAAACAAAAATGGTATAGCTTTTTTAGTTACTATACTATTGTTGTACCCCAATGTACATCATAACTTATTGTACTTAATGAAGTTTTATTAGGTCTTTGAAAGGGATAGATATCTTTAGTCGGGTCTTTGTTGCATCACAACATATTAATAGTTTTTTCCAAAACTTGATGAGTTTTAGAGAGTAAACTTGTCTTTGCCTTGAAATGAACTCAATTTACTAGAAGGGTTAGACTTTGTCAACCTTGGTAAAATCTCACCGATTCTTCACAAGTTTCACAAAATTGAATTAAGGTTGATTGAGCTTTATAGTTTTTAACCAAGTTTGTCTATGTTTGATGTATAATCTCCTATTTCATAAATTAATTACATGCCCCTGACCCTTTGATTATTTTATATATTTTTATCTATTAATCTATTGTTAATTTTTTGTCAAGTTGTTGAGTTGACTCTCCATTTTAGGTCATTGAGTCTTTTGAGTATGAGTGGTTGTTGGGATATTTTGGCGAATCTTCACTTGTAGCCATATGCCAGCACACTATGTGGGTAGTTGAGGTCCTTTATGCGATGATTTGTGTGCTGTTACACCCATAATTACACTTTCTTGTATTTTAGGGGTTGGCCTAGTCTTCTCCTTGGAGCTAGTGCCTTAACCCTAGCGGGGTGGTATAAATACATCACCTCCCTCATTTGTAACATCATGTCATTCAAGTGTGTTTATTCATTCTTTTGCCAAGGGTAGCTATACTTGTGTTGTGCACACTCTTGAAGTGTTATTCATCATTAAGGTGTTGTTATATTTCACCTTGTTTATATTACTGGATTAAGGTTTGTTAGAGTATTCAGCATAGATCCTATACCCCATGATTTCTAACCTCATGATTTTTTTTCCACCATACATACTCTTTAAGGCTATTTTTTCATCTCTGAAATTAGCGTTTCAACTCCATTTCAAGGCCGTTACAGATCTGAAATTGGGGTTTTGAACACCCTATTTCTTTTGACAGCAGCTAGTTTGTAGTGTTTTTAACCCTTATTTTCACTTGAATACCACTCCTTGGCAGTTTTGTTCTTGTTTTTCTGGCGAATTTGAGAAAGTTAGCATGGTTGTTGGAGGATTTCTAGTAGTGGTAAACTGTGTAACATAGTTATGTTCACGAGGTTTTCCTTTGTACTTGTAGTTTTCCACCTTCCACACACGAGTCATGGGGGCTTTTCCATCTACGAAAAACATTTAATGGGTGTCTAGATGTTGTTGTAATTCCATTGTTATAAAGCCTTTCTTCAAACTAGCAGTGACAACTTTTTGGAAGTGTTGAAACTTTGTAGGTGTTACTAAACATTTAACTACCAATAAAGTTATTTCTACGCATAATGGGTCAACTTCATACCCTTTTTCTTATAATAAAATACTTCCAATTAACTATCAATAAAATGATGTCTACGTTGCATTATATTAAAAAATGGGCCACAAAAGGCAGCCACGACAAGCATAGAAACCTAGAGTCTAGAAACTACCCCAAGGGCCATAAACCAACACCGACAATGTTCATGTTCTAAGGGCCTATAAACAAATAAACAAAATTGATTTTGTCCAAGCCCTAAGGGCTATCGACAACACCATAATTATAAAGTTAAGACAAACATAAAGTACAATTGATTGCCATACAACATGGCGTCAAAGGGTGGTAGGAACAATTTTTGTATCAACTAGAGGGTCTTTGTCATTTGAGTTTGGGCCCCAGTCATCAATGGCAGTCTCATCATTTTGGGGGGAAAGGGTTCCATCCATTGTTTTCTTGTTGCTTAGGCAGCTATTCTATTGAAATGGATAGCCTCCAGGCATGGGAACTTATCATTTTTAGATTGGGTGGGATGTGGCTAGCTATAATGCTCCTTGCTTGGTTCTCTTTGCATTCATGAATGAATTGATGCAATCACGAATAACGCGACCAATCTTGTGGCATGTTTCATTGCTAGCTTTGTAGGAATGCGTTGAACCAAGAGGAGATTGAGCACTTAGAGGGACATGGCTCATAGTGCAAGAACTCGGCCCTAGTATTCCAAAAGCCTACTTAGATGCCTAACTCAAACTTGACCTTGCTAGTGTGCACTTGGATTTGCGACAATGTCGATTTTTAAAAAAATATGCAATCTTTTTATTTTTTTAGATGAAAAACACAATTAATATCTTAATAAATTGCCAAGTTGCATGGAATTTGATGGCCCAAGAGAGTTAATTGTCAAGGAGGGCAGATTAGTTGTCTATAAAGGCTTTAGGGCCACACCTGGGCTAACTTAAAAAAGGGGAAAACCAAAACAAGTGTTCAATAGTCTCTTCCTTGTGGCAGAAATGATATTTGGGTTAGAACACCCAGATATTGAAGGTGTTGCCTATAATATCCCAAATCCCGATATTTTCTAATTCTAAGCAAATACGCTGATACAACCGGGCATGCAAACTGCCATGCGAAATCCCTATTTTATAGCAAAACTTAGGGTTAGGGTTTGTGGGATAGAATGAACACTTACCACTGATAAGCTGGCTGGACTGCTCCTGAGAGAGTATGCATGCATCAAGAGCTGAATCGGAGATGAACTGATATCTTCTACTTTCGGTGAAACCCCAGCAGCACGAACCCCAGATCAGCTAAGGGTGACGTTTTCAGTGAAGGAGGTGTTCGATGAAGCTGCTGATTTGCCGCGCTGATAGCCTTCCCGTGCCGGAGAGAACGCCTGGCACATGTGGAAGTTCTGAGATCTCTATGCAGGCTAGCGAATTGTTCCAGAGGTGCAGTTGCTCACGCCCCCCTGATCCCGAAATGGCTGCTAACTGCTCAGGATGAGCACGATCAGATCTGATAATCATCGGGTACTGGAGTAAGATGCCGATGATGAGAATGGTGCCTGGGTTGCGAAGTAAAACTGAGATCTGAAGATCCAGCGAATGATTAGGGCTTTCTGGCTGAAAACCCCTTACAACTGCACACGTACCCCTGCAACAATCTCTGTAGTATACTGGATAACTATGAATGAATGGAAGAGCAAATGGTGAACCTGTATGGCTTACCTTGAATGAGACTAGGGCAGATATCTCATTGCCGAAACCATGCTAGTTGAAGACGCCGTCTCCAACCCCAACTGCTATGCTGCACGCTGTGCTGCTATTCAAGAGCTCCAAAATCAATAATCATCAAAAGTGTCTTCTCCATTCACTTTATCTTTCTTTTATAACTTTCAACTGCGAAAACCCTAACTTTTGACCTAATTAGGTCACTTTAACTTCTAATTTGCAGTTGACTTGCATGCATGCGCATAGAGACTTAATCGGGTGCATGCATCATTAAATAATGCTCAGATGTCATGCATGCAGGTGGCCTTTGGCTTCGGTGGCCCTCTTCGACCCAATGGTGATATAATATTGATGCCCTAGATCTTCTGTAGGTGGCATCAGTCTTTAGCTGATTCCCTGACTGTCAGTACCCGCTCGAACCCATAGGAATCACATAGGTTAGCGGGTTGGTCCTCAAAAGGCAGAAGAGGACATTACATTGCCAAGAGGAAGGCTACCCAAATTCAAATATTAGGAACAAAACGCCTAGACAATTTGGAGCCGAATTAACTTAGTCATTTGTTTAGAAGGTAGCTTCCATGGTTTGTTGAACCTAACATTCAACACAAGATTTGTACCCTATCGACAATAGCCATTTGTTGTAATGACTTTTTTGAAACCTTTGGTCTGAATGCCACCTCTAGTCTCAATCACCAAGCTTAAGAAACAAGTCGTCTAAAATGAGTTCTTGAACACACTTTATAATCATCTTGGTCGTGTTAGCCAAATCGAATTCAACATTCAAGTTAGGACAATGCTTCCAATATCTAGTTTGAACACCAAAAAGGTCATTTCTTGCTGATATGATTCTTACACAAAAAGGAGGTGTTTTTGTCAAATATTTACCATTATATTGAACAATATGCCCTTTCTAAATGTAGTGCTCATCGAAAGACAAGGTAGTCCTCAACAAGTTACTTTTTCAAGTTCATTGAGGCTTAATGGCCTCCTAACCTTTCCATATGCTTTGCATTGGAAACGTCCCTTTGTTCTTCATTGGAGCCGGAGTGAGGGGGGTTTATAAGTTCACATCACTCCAATTCTTTTTTCCCAATGGAGGATTCAGAGAGATGTCGTTTCCCAACATTCCCTTCCATCCTACGTTACCCTCCCAACTTTGATAACTCATTTCACACACAAGGGTTGGGATTGCTTGAAGGAGCCAATGGTACCCTTTCCTCAATCCTTGAGGCTGTAATACAAGCTCTAATTGATGTGATGGAATCCTTTCCTTCCATTAAGATAGACCTAAAGAAAATGCCGAAGGAGCTTTTGTAGCCTTTGAAAAGCCATAACAAAAAGGGACCTATTAGGAAGAGAGTAATAAGCATGTGGCAATGACAAATATGGAGCTGAGATGCTAATGTCAAAGGCTCAATGATCCACTTATCCACTTTCTTGGATATCCTTTGCAGAACCACTTCTCATAACTCCCTCGATAAGGCCTAAAACATAAGGGGATGCCTAGAAATTTAAAATCTTATCTTGGATGCAACCATGACCATCCCATATTATCCAACCAATCTAGAAGGTCTTATTGGCTTTACCAATAGCATTGTGGCCTAGACAAATGTAGCTTGGAACTTGAAGCAATATGGAAGATTTGGAGACAATCCATTATATTATATACTCTTTTCTTCTCTTCCAAAATGTTGAGGGAGGAATAATTTTTGAAATGATTGCCAACCAATGGGTCTTTATCTAGTTAAGGCATTGGAAACTTTCATAAATCCTTGCAAGATCTTTTGGCGATGCAAACAACCCAAGGCCTTCCTAGCCATAACATACAATGTAGATGTCAACAGATAATCTTGCCTAATTGTCATGGAAAGGACGATCTTCTTTGACTTGGCTTGGTTGACAGAGAGGTAGGTTGTTGCATCTATAAACAAAGTCTCCATTGGTCTTTGAGAATTCTTGGGAAGAAATGTACGAATCCTCGGGGCTTTGAGAACTAGGATAAACGAGTACTTAGCTTGAGCATAAACATTGTTGAACTCAATACTAATGAACATGGTTTTCAGGCTCAAGGACATGACTCATTCCATTCCCTCCTAGGCAATATTAACATTCTCTAGGATAAAACAACCTCTGTTAAACCTTGATTGTTTAAGCCTAATGATCTCATGTATATACATGACCCATAGATTAAAAGCCTTTGCCAAAATTTTGTAGGAAACCTTCAAAAAGGTAATATGTTGAGTTGGTAATAAGTTATGGGTCACTTGCTTGGGAGTAAACTTCATTCCTTTGTTGGTAAGTTTTCCTAAAGGATTTTTGGACAACTTCCTTGTACACATTTAGAAAATCAAGCCTAACAAATTCCCTTGTGTCTTTTTAAAACTTATAGAAGACTCATCAAGCCTAGGGAACTTGTCAACGACCATCGTAATCACTGCCTTTGTGAGTATTGCCAAGATCACACATGATCACCCAATCTTTCTTGTTGGGGGGATACACTTAGATACAATGTCAAATACATTTCTACAAAGCCACCCTATGTTCCTTCTTAGCCCTTGCAACTGAAAAACAATTCGATAGTGGCTAACGAGTTTTGGCTCACCTTTAGAATGTCCAAGTTATAAACTATGGGTGACCTATAATTCACTAGCCATTATTGAATTGCAAGCTATCTAGTGGCCTTCGTAGAAGTTAGGGTTTTGGAAAAAGTCCTTTGATGGTCAATCTCTATTTTTAAGTCAATGAAGTTTATCTTGGATTTGAGTGCCACAAGCTTGACAAATTTCATTAATTTTCAAGAAATTTCTAAGCCTGGCCATTATGGCTTGAGAGGCTTCATTGTAAGGAGTGATTTGAAGTGACCATGATAGTTCTTCAACTTATTCTTAAGTATTGTTATGGTGTGCATATCGAATTGTTGGAAGTTGATTGCCAAAATTGCATATGAATGCAACAATTTCCAAATCCGTTTAATGTCTTGTACACAGGATGGGTGTTGGAGGTGCAAAACATTAAAAAGATACATTGTTTTTTGGATGCTCATTTTAGTAGAGCCTCATGAAATGGAGAGCATGATAAGTTGTTGATCAGAAAGGGTAACTTCCCCTAAGACATGCACAAGCCTTCCCCCCTTCTTAATCAAAGAAGGAATTCTATTATGATAACATGGCTATGTCTAGTCTTTTAACACTCTATTTAAGCTCGCCTTAAACTTCAATAAATCGAAGCAAACATTAGATGATTCATTTCTCTAAAACTCGTTGGGTTGTATTGTTATAGGCCAAGTTTGGCTTTAAGACCATTTTGAGCCATTCCCTCCCACGAGGCATACGAATAAGATTCAAACCCTCTTTGTCTTCTTGAGATTCAACATTGTTAAAGTCAATACAAATAAGCCAATGAGTTTCTGGGAGGGCCTTTGATTAGCCAATCCCAAAAAGGTGCTCACTCTTGAGCATTATTAGGGGCATAAATATTGTCTAGGCCAAGCACCTAATTGTCCAGATGAGTAATAACCACACCCACTCAATGAGTAGGGTCAATCCCATGATCAATTACATGCACACAACAAGCTTTAATGAGACAAGAGTGGACACTAACCTCTACCTTCCTCATGATTATAATAGAAAGTAGCGACACCAAGCTAAATGAAATGAAGGGCAATGCTAAACAAAAACTTACCAAACCTAACCTCTTGAAGACACATGATAACCAAGTTTGAAACAAATGATCAATCTCTCCAAGTCATGGTCTTCATGATAGTGCTTGTAAGACTCTAAACATTCTGTGATACAAAATTCATCGAGATCCTTCCAACATGAATATCCATTTGCTCACCCTCAACACTTGACAAAGCCTTGTAAGGGTTTGGAGAAATAATCTTCACCTGAGCTGGAGTAGGCATTCCATGCATATGGGGTACTTTTTGTCTTTCATTTATGTCCTCAATCCAAAATTGGGCTTAAGGCTAAACATTGAAGGTGGATATTGAGCCATATAGGGAGGAGGTTGCTTGAGACAAGTCAACAGGGTCTTTGCCTATGGTTGAGGCCATAAGGGTGGAAGGTAGAGGCTTAGAAGTGGTTGAGCTCTTAGGTGGAGGAGCTTTGTTAGTTTTTAACCACTAGAATCCAATAATGTTATGGATAAGAATTGGGCTCTGATACTAGTCAGAATCTATTTACCCCATCTTGTTTGAACTAAAATGGAAATTATTATCCAAACAATGGATCTATAATTGCAGGGTTGAAGTAGATCCAAACGTTTCAGAGTTATTTCAAAAGTAGAATTGAATTGAGGTTCAAAAGAGTGATGACTTTTGATCATAGTTCGGAATATGAATATTGGATCCAACATGATGAAACCTATGATTTATAGTGAAATATTTTATCCTTTTCTTGTTGGAGCTCGGTCCTCATATATTTGTCGGGAGCTATCTTTTCTTTCACGAAGTGTCATTATAGCATCTATAATAACCTTTTGGTGTAGGTGGGCAACCCGACAAATAGACATCCATAGGAATTAACTTATCCTAGTAGAGGTTAAACTGTTAAAGCCTTTTGAGCTTGGGTTTTAGGAGTTGGTTGGAGAGGCATCGAGGCACTTCATGGGTATGATCTATTTGTCAATAGACAATACATAATTCTATTGTCCAAGCATAGGCACCTAGAATAAGCGCTAGGTAATATTTTGAAATGGAGCATTATATATTTGCCATCCTTTTTGGTGCTTTATGGGGTGGAAATCAAAGCTATGGAGCAAAATGAAGGAATTTGAAAGAAATAATCAATGCAAAATGATGTGATAAAATTTGAGATAAAATTCAAGATTCGAAAAATATATAGTTCTATATATGAATATAATTCGAATCTAAACGAATTTAATTGAAGCTCAATGAACTTAATCTTAATTTAAATGAATATTATTGAAATCAAATGAATTGAAACGAATTTCACTGTGAAATTTAAAACTTAAGTGAATTTAATCGTTGAACTTTAATGATATTATTTATCTACTGATGAAGTTTGTCAGATTTCGAACATAAGTATTAGATTTGCCAAATGCGGCGACTTTGAGTGGATGCCATGTCAACTCCTATTACTTATACATGTGAAGTCACATATGGTCTTTCAAGAAGATTTTAGAGGGTACAAAACCATACCCCTAATTGGAAGTTGGGGAATGTAGTAACCCCGACTCTAACCCTAATGATTATCACAGGGTGTTAAAACCTTAAGCCACTAGGAGAGAAAGGGTTACGTTTTGGTTGTAAAATCTTTTTGTTCCATATCATAACATGTAAAGGGGTGGGACAATTGAGTGTAGTAGAGGAAGAAGGCAACCTTGTAGCTATTGTTTTAGCCCATTGTTTCTATTTTTCCTGAGAGGGAGTTATTTTTTTTCCTCAGTATTTTACATTGTAACTTTGAGAATAAAAGAGCAAGGCACAATTCTAATTTTTGGTTATAGGTTTTATCTCATAGATTTCCCCAAAGTAAATCTTGTGTTTGTTTTCTTTTTGATGTTATTTTAATAGTGTAGGTTTGTTCTTATTTTCTCTGTTAATTTTATTGATGAAAGTAGTATACTCCTAATATTATGGCTTCATCAGAAGAAGTCATTTCACGATAAAGTCTTGCTAGAGTGCATTGTAGAGTAGAGGGCAATCTTGCTTGATTTGCAATAACATATTAAATATTTGTCACAACTTGTTATAGGCTATCCATTGTAATATCCAATGTGGATTACATATCATATTGGTATTGGGGTAGTTTTCTTTGGGGGTTTTGTGGAATAGTTGTAGCATATGCACACACCGATGTTAGGAGGTCAGAGACAATGAGAGAATTGCACCACATGGATCTAGTGTGATTAAATAGTTGCAACATATGCACATCAAAATTAGGAGGTTTGAGATAGTGAGAGAATTGCATCTCATGGATCTGAATTTGGACACAAGGGAGGCACCAAAGCAACCTCAAGCCTCAAATATGGTAGATCAACATCGAAACATACTAGAGGATTAATCAAAGGCAAGATTTGTAAAACTAGAAGTGTAAGTCTTTGACATCTCCATGAGGATGGCAATATTAATGGCTGTGCTAGAGAGCAAGTTTGTATTTGTTGAGGGGTGGGGCAAGTCTAATGAGAAATTTGGCTCTCATGAGGATAAAGAGAGTCGAGGAAAGAAAGGGAAAGCTCGAGAAACACATCTTCCCAACTTTTGTTCAAAGTGGATATCATGCCCTTATGGAGGTGAGGTTGATGCTGTTAAAGTTGAATCATTGGTTGCAAGAAATGTAAGTGTATTTTAATTCCCATAAAGTAAGTGTAGAACATAAAATAACATTTGCTTATGTTCAAAGAGGATATCATGCCCTTGTGGAGATGAGGTTGATCCTGTTAAGTTGAATCATTGGTTGCAAGAAATGTAAGTATATTTTAATCCCATAAAGTAAGTGTAGATCATAAAATAACATCTGCTTAGTTGAAGTAAGAGGGGCACACACAAATTTGGTGGAAAAACAACACCTAGATGGGAGGCTGATCATTATTAATTAAGTGGGAGGTATTAAAAGATCTTGTCAAGTCCCAATTTTATTCAATTGGTATGCACAAGATTAAAGAATTCATTGCGACTATTATTAACAAAGAAAAGGGCAAAGTGTTCATGAGTACACTAATCACTTCATGAAACAAGCTCCCAATATCTCCCAAGAACTTGGATGTAGTCATCAAGTATTTGGGTGGTCTAAACAAGTGATTTTGCAAGGAAGTGATGCTTAACGAGCCAAAGTGAGAACCTTTGAAGAAAATTTGTTTGGCAAGCAACCTGTAATCAGTGGAATGCCCAAGAAAAGACTCTGATACCACTGAAACGGCAAAACTGTTCGTAAGGAAATAACCAACACAAATAAGCCAGATTACAGTTATCCATGAATATACTAAGATATGATTGATAAGAGATGATTTACAATAAGAGAATGATATTTGTATAAATACCCATACAAGGGTTTCCTTGGTGATGAGACTCCACCTTTCATAAGGTGCCTCTTCTTTTGTCTTTTCATTTAATTATTTAATTAATTAATTTATATTATTAATATTTATTATCGTTTTATTATTTATTTTGTTCATTACAATGAAATATGGGATATAGTGAACAATACTTATGCTCATCCAGTCATAGTTCCTACAGTTGTAGGTGATAAGGCCGTATTTGACAAGAAAGACATTAAAGCAAAACAAATCATACTTGATGCCATGAAAGACCATGTGATACCACATATTTTGGGAAAGGCAATGCTCATTAGGTGTGGAACACTTTGACCAATCTATACCAGAGTTCTAATGAAAATCGGGAAATGGTGTTAAGAGAAGCTGAAGGGTATTCAGATGAACAAGAGGGAGAACATGGTTTGTTACCTTACTAGGATTACATAGGTTTGAGATGAGCTTGGAGTGGTGGGGGAGAGAGTACTGGATGTTGAGTTGGTTCGTACAACTCTGAATGGCGTGACAAAGCCATGGGCTGTATTTGTGGAGTCAGTGGTTGCTCGTGAGCACATGCCTTCATGGGATTGTCTTTGGGACGATTTCATACAGGAGGAGACCCGGAGAGGGTATGTACAGGGGAGTGCATCTCACACCAAAGATGATGAGGAGGATGCGGCCTTTGCAATGAAGGTTAAGAATAAGTAGTTTAAGAAGTGTCCTAAGGGGGGTGGGACCAAGCAACAGTCTGGCGAGCAAAAGAGAGACATGAGCAAAGTTAAGTGCTTTGCTTGCCATAAGGTTGGGCATTATGCTGAGCAGTGTCCAAGCAAGAAGAAGAAGAAACAACAGGCAACAACAACAACTGAGATCGATGAGTATGCTGCGAGATTTGAGAGAGTAGTCCAAGAAGGGTCTTAAGGGTGGGTGTAATATCCCAAACTGGTATTTTTCTTTTTCTGTGTACCGTAGATGGCTAGTAGGCTTATGCCTCAATAAAATAGGAAAGCAAACCTTGGTCTTTGCATGCATGTAGATTTGTGCCCTAGATTATACTGAAATGCTAGAAAATAGGAGAATTTAATGCATGTACATACCGGTATGTCAATTTGCTGATGATGAAGAGGATGGTCCCTGCATGCAAGGATTCTAATGGAGAAATAGGGAGATAAGCCAAATTGTCCGCCACAGGTGAATGTGCCCTCCTCCAAAGCTGTAGATGCTCCTCAATAATAAATAAGCCACTGCGGAAGACCCGGATGAGGTGCAATAGGGTTATAGTACCCCTTTGGCAGTGATGAAAGCAGCATGCAGAAGAAATGGTGGCTCAATAGCCCAAAACGTGAGTGTCCTCCTCAACTCAATTTGCCCATGCAAAAAAACGCCTTCCAGAAAGGGAGCACTGCTGATAACTTGCTTTATACTCAAGCTGAGAGGCCCTTCTTCCAGGGGAAGGGTAATGAGGGTGTTTTGAGATGAATAGAAGCAACATGCATAAGTTCTGCCCTATGTAGAGAAGAAAACGAATAGATATGTTTCGGACCACGGTACCACGGTATGATGGTGGAACCCTCCGACTGGATGAATAATCATTTTCACGAAGTAACTGCTGAATATAACCTAATGATGAAGTAATGCTGAATCTGGATGATCCAACCTGATGATGAACTAGGCAGATAGATTTCGTTGCCGAAATACACCAGTTAGCTGAGCATGCACTCAACCCCAACTTAGCTCGTCGAGCTCTCCAATTTGAATCCTCAAATCAATAATCATATAAGTGTCTCTCTCCATTCACTTTACCTTTCTTTTATAACTTCTAACTGCGAATAACCTAACTTTTGACCTAATTAGGTCTCTTTAATTTCTAATTTGCAGTTGACTTGCATGCAGGTGCATGGAGACTCAATTGGGTGCATGCATCATGAAATAATGCTCAGATGTCATGCATGCAGGTGGCCTTTGGATCTGGTGGCCCCTGTCTACCCAATGATGATATAATATTGATGCCCTAGATCTTCTTATATGGCATCGGTCCACAGCTGATTCCCTGACTGTTAGTGCCTGCTCAAACCTATGGGAATCATATAGGTTAGCGGGTCGGCCCTCAATGACTAAGCGGAAGAGGACATTACAGTGGGACCAAGCAACAGTCTGGCGAGCAAAAGAGAGACATGAGCAAAGTTAAGTGCTTTGCTTGCCATAAATTTAGGCATTATGTTGGATAGTGTCCAAACAAGAAGAAGAAGAAACAACAGAGAACAACAACAATTGACATCAATGAGTATGCTGCTAGATTTGAGAGCGTTTTCTCTCTATGCTGGTTGTGTAGAGAGAGCTTCATCCATCACCAACTATGATATTGAGGACCAGGCGAGCATTCCATAATTATTGGGCATTCACTGAGTGCGTCCACCACTCCTTCCACGTGGTATATTTATTATTGATTGTGGGGCTTCGAGCGATATGATAGGTACACGTGATGTGTTCATCGAGATGACTGAGCAGGCTCGGATTTGGAGGTGGTGTTGGGCGATGACACAGTGATGAGAACAGTTGGGCGTGGGACTGTTAGTTTTCAGAGGGAGTCCATGGAGCCCATGACTTGGAGTGATGTCTTGTATGTCCCTGGGTTGAAGAAGAACGTTGTTTCAGTTTCCACTATTGAGGACAAAGGCTTTGGAGTATATGTCCTTGATGGGAAAGTACATGTCTTTCCCAAGGTAGTTGGACCATTTGCTTCATATGTCATTGGAGTTAGATGTAGGAAATTGTACAGGCTTCTCTTCCAGTCACATCATGTATTGGCTCACACTAGCAACAACAGTGAGTTATGTGAGCTATGGCACACAAGGATGGCCCATCTTCATCATTTAGCTTTGGGGATGCTGAGAGACATGGCTATAGGTTTACGAGAGTTTAGCACAGAGTAGAGTGGTGTGTGCAGAGGGTGTGCTTTGGGAAAGTGCACCAAGACTGCTTCTTTGAGCAATGATAGCAGATCAAAGGGAGTGCTTGATTTGATCCATTTAGACTTGTGTGGTCCTATGTCGTTTGCCTCTTTGATAGGATTTGAGCACTATGTCACATTTATTGATGACTATTCGAGGAAGACTTGGATCTACTTCCTGAGGAACAAGAAGTCGTAAGAAGTTTTGAAGAGGTACAAAGAGTTCAAAGCTCTAGTAGAGAACCAAACGGGAAGGAGGATCGAAGTACTCAGTTCGGACAATGTGGGTGTGTATACCTCTAGAGTCTAAGGAGTTTAATGAGTAGTGTAGACAAGACGGGATAAAGTGGCAATTGATAGTTCCTTACACTCCACAACAGAATGGAGTTGCTGAAAGGAAGAACCGTGCGATAGTGGGACCAACAAGAGCCATGCTGCATGATCAGAGTCTTCCTTTCTTCATATGGTCTAAGGCTTGTAGTACTATTGTTTATGTCCAGAATAGGAGTCCACATCGTGCATTGGGGTGTAAAACCCTCAAGGAGATGTTCACTGGGAAGAAGCCTGAGATAGGCCACTTCTGCATATTTCAGATGCCTTACATATTCACATGTCACTTGTGAGAAGAGGACAAAGTTGGAGGCTACTGCAGAGAAAGGTATCTTTGTTGGATGTGATGAGACTTCAAAGGCCTTCCGCATATATCTACTTGCACAGAGGAAAGTTCTAGTGAGGAGGGAGGTGAGATTTGAGGAGGAGCGGGCCATTAGAAAGTCTTGGGAATCTGAGATGGAGGAGGAACAGGTTACTATTCCATTGGTGACAACATCTTATAGTACAAGGTCACAGGTCTTAGGTTTGACTGGTCCACAGGTGTCAGGTTCATCAGTTTCAGGGACACAGTCTACATGAACAGGTTCTCGGATTGCAGGTTCACAGGTTTCACCTTCACATGATTTAGGATCACTTGGTTTACCGGGCACATGATCTCAGACCTCTGGTACTTCTTCAGGGAGACAGTCATTAGATGAGGATATTGAGGAGGGTCTACCACATGAAGCTACTTCCAAGAAGAGAAAGTCAAGTTGGCTTACGGAGGTTGTGAAGGAAGCTGAGGAGTATGTGGGGCAACCCAGGAGAGAGGCCAGGGAGAGCAACGCACCAAAAAGATTTTCCAATTATATGGCAGTGGTGTCTAGCTTGCGTGAGTTAGAGTCTTCATGTTTTGAGGAGGCTTTCGTACATTAGGTTTGGATAGATGCCATGATGGAAGAGTACAATTCCATCATGAAGAATGGTGTGTGGGAGGTTGTTCTAAGACCAAAGGGGAAGTCAGTTGTGACTTCTAAGTGGTTGTACAAGATAAAGCATGCTGCGGATGACAACATTGAGAAGTACAAAGCTTGGTTTGTAGCGCGAGGGTTCTCACAGGTAGATGGAGTTGACTATGATGAGACTTTTGCGCTAGTTGCTCGATATTTTTCCATTAGATCAGTGATTTCCATAGTTGCAGGGATGGGTTGGAAGATCTACTAGATGGATGTGAAAACCACATTTCATAGTGGTTTTCTATAGTAGGAGGTGTATCTGGAGCAACCACAGGGCTTTGAGATTCATGGGAGAGATTCTCATGTGTGTAGACTGAAAAAGGGTTGTACATGCTGAAGCAAGCTCCTCGAGCTTGTTATTCAAGGATTGACTCATACTTGATGTCGATTGGGTTTAAGAAGAGTGAGGTTGATCCCCATTTGTATTTCATTGTGGTTGGTGGTGATTTGCTCATTCTTCTGTTATATGTTGATGATTTGTTTATCACAGGGGGGGATCACCTGATTAAAACTTGCAAAAAAGATATTGCTTTAGAGTTCGAGATGAATGACCTTGGGCTGATGCATTATTATTTGGGTATGGAGGTTTGGTAGGAGGATGTAGATCTTTTCCTGTGACAAGGAAAATATGCAGCTGATGTTTTGAAGAGATTTCAGATGGATGATTGCAGACCTATGTCCACACCCATGATCACCAACTGGAAGAAGCTTCATGCTTTTGAGGGAGAGTTGGTTGATCCTACCTTATACTGTCAGCTCATAGGGTCATTGATGTATCTGGTCAATACCAAGACATACTTGTGTTTTGCAGTGAACACTCTCAGCCCGTTTATGGTGGAGCCTAGGAGAGTACATTGGGTAGCTGCAAAACATGTTTTGAGATATCTTGCTGGCATAGTAAACTATGGTCTGAACTATAGAAGGTTAGGTGGAGTGAGGTTGATTTGCTTCATAGTTTCAGATTGGGCAAGAAGTGTATTGGATTGGAAGAGCACTTCCGGTTGTTGCTTCAGTTTGGGCTCGACAGTTGTGTCGTGGTTCAGCAAGAATCGAAAGTCCATTGCTTTGAGTTCTGCTAAGGCTGAGTACATGGCAGCCAATTAGGCTAGTTGTGAGGCACTGTGGCTTCGCAAGTTGCTAGTTGATTTATTTGATAAGGAGTTCAGGCTTACAGTTATATACTGTGACAATCAGAGTTGCGTTAGACTCTAGTATTCCATGACAGGTCTAAACATATAGAGATCAGGTATCACTTCTTATGTTCAGAGAGGCGCTGTTGAGTTACAATACATATCTATTGAGGAGCAAATGGTTGACATTCTCACAAAGTCTTTGGGGAGAGGAAAGCATATTCATTTCAGAGACAGGTTGGGAGTGGTGAAGAACAACTTCCTTGTTAAGAGGGAGTGTTGAAGTATTACCAAGGAAGTGCTTGTTTACCTTGTAATGCCTTGGGGTGGACATAGACACTAAAACGTTGTGGTCCCTAGTACTTTTTAGAGTGTGAATGACTTTATTTTTATAATGTGAGTTTGGGTTATTAAAATTTAAAATATGACTTTATGAGAATTTAAAAATGTGGATGAGTAATTAATGTCTCATTTAATATTTAAATGAGTAAATATCACTTAATGAGAGAAGTGAGATTTATTATGAGCCCTAGATCCCATCTAGTTATGTTTTAATCTAGACCATTGATTTTGAAAATGGTGGTTACTCAAACAAAAAGGGGGAAAAGGCATTGAGACCATTCATTGTTCACTTTCATGAAAGAAATTTTTGAGAAAGGAGAAGAGAAAGAAGAGAGAAGTTGATTTTGAGAGAGATAGAAGAAAACCCTTGCACAAAAGTCGAGAAGCCAAGAAGAGCACGATTTTTCATGGAGGGCATGTTTTTCTAGACAAGCTATTAATGCATTTAATGCTGGTCGTACAGTCATCATTTATGGGCACAAAAATCGACATAAAAATCTGTGTTTGTTGGTGTATTTAATGAGACTGTATAGTTCAGTAATTCTTGGCATGTGTGGGGGCCATACAATGCAAACTAGGAACAAATCCCGAGGCGAACTGACATGCATTAATTGTTGTTCATATAGCAGTCAATACAAGCACATAAATCAAGGAAAGAGGGTGCAAATTTCGAGGTAGAGAGATGGCACGTTTTCCAAGAAAAAATAGACTGTACTATTTAACAGTACAGTTTGTACAACCACACTGTGAGGTCGTACATGCAGAAAAATTAGGGAAATTGCACAATAGTTTTTCAGAGTGATTTTGGCAAAATTTTCAAGAAGAAATAAGGAGATAAGTACTGGTGTTCTGTTCTGGAGTTGTGTAGATCGGTGTCCATCACAAGAGGGAGTGACGAGTCCCAGTGGTTCCCTACATCCAGTATGAAAAGGGACTGGCTGTATAGATGATGAAGTCTTAGATGGTTCTAGGCCTACATCCAATATGAAAAAGGACTAGCTCTATAGATGATGAAGTCCTGGATGGTTATAGGCCTACATTCAATATGAAAAAGGACCGGCTCTGTAGATGATGAAGTCCTAGATGGATCTAGGCCTGCATCTAGTATGAAAAAGGACTGGCATTGCAAAGATAGGCATCCGGTATAAAAAGGACTGGCACTGCAAAGATAGGCATCTAGTATGAAAAACGACTGGCATTGCGGAAATGTACATCCAACATGAAAAAGGGTTGGCACTGTATGAGGTGCATCCAACATGAAAAAGGGGTGGCACTGTACGAACATGATGATCTACATCCAACATGAAAAAGGGTTGGCACTGTATCAACGTGATGACCTACATCCAACATGAAAAAGGGTTGGCACTGTATCAACGTGATGACCTACATCCAACATGAAAAAGGGTTGTCCCTTTAGTTGTTGAACTCCTAGATGGGATCTAGCCCTACATCCAACATGAAATAGGGTTGGCTCTGTAGAACTTCTCATGATGTATAGATTCGAGAGATGTCACTAGTCAATGGTCGACGAGTTGAGAGCTGATGCAACAGTGATGATGATCCAGTGATGATGATCCAACGATGGCGATGATCTAGTGATGTTGATGATCAACAATGATGATGAAGTCCAAAGGTTGTGTCCAATTGTGGTGATGACCGGGTCACAAGAATACCTTCCTTGTTAAGAGGGAGTGTTGTTGTAAATGTAACTTCGGAAGATATTCTTCATTTTGTTGTATAATTATTTTATTATTATCTTATTGTTGTTGTACCTCCTTCGGAGATGTTTTTCCTCTATTCGGAGATGTTGTTATTATACTTGGTCATGTAAGAATATCAAGGTAAAACATTCGTTGTAAGTCGGGGCAATAGTTCCCAAAAGAATAAGTGTAAAATGTATTTTTGAGGTTCCCTAGGAGAAGTCGGCCCTGTTGGGGTTTTAGGGATAAGAAGTGTATAAATAGGGAGGCGCCCTCCCTCATTTGGACATAAAGCAAGTGCAAGCAAACTAGCTCCAAAAGAAGAGAAAGACAAGTTCGCTGGGAAGAAGAAGAGGAAGTTGCAGAAGTGATCTTATATCTTGGGTTTTCTATCTTTGTTTGACATTGTACTAAGTGACGAATCTATATTGAAGAAGTTGCTGGGATTTTCCCAATACAAGGTTTTCCCAGGATAAAATCTGTGTCTCTTTTGTGCTGTGCTGGTCAATCTTTTAGTTATCCTATTGCATTAGATTATAGATCTAACATATTTGAATTAAAGTGCAAACTCAAACAACACCGACATACGCAACAATGGTTAGGGTCGGGGGTGAACCTTGGGTGACTTTTGCGGCATAGGTATCCCCCACTTGCAAAGCCTTAGTCGTAAAATAGCTGAATTGAATGGTGCTAATGGATCCTTTGTAATGCTGAATCTGAGCATGTTTCCTCATTGTGGGCATGTTTCCTCATTGTGAGAAGAGGAAGCTTTGTTCAAAAAAAATTGGGCATATTGATGCCTCTCCAATCCTTACAGTGTCTAAATTAAGGGAAACATTCGGGGTTCCCCTCACGTCAAGGGAAACACTTAGGGTGTTTCTCATGTCAGGGAAACACTCAGGATGGCCCTCATGTCATAGGGTATGTCTCGGCATCCGAGATGTAGGATTTAGTGACGGTAATGTAACCGCTTGCATCCCTTATGTCCCTTATGTACAACCACATTTTGGGTATGGCTGTGTTGTAACTTGCATGTACCTCACTTACCCAGTATAAGGTCCCATCTAGAACATATACCCATGGGTGGGTCCACGTACCCATGTTGCATTGGTTTATGCATTATATATACATTGTTGGAACTTTCAAGTTTGTACTTTGTTTTTCTTAGTTTCTGAGTGTTCTTTAACCATTGACTGACAGAGCACCTGTCCTTTGTGCAGAATGATGCGATCACAGCATTAAATGAAAGTCCCGTTCAACAATTTTTGTTCTATCTTTGGCAAATTGACATTTGACAAATTCTGTCTATTTGACCAAGTTGTAAGAACAGAGTAAAAGGCTTGTCGTTTTAGTTATACCTAGAATGACAAGCATGTTTTGATTCAAAGCTACAATTTTATTAACTCAGATTGGCCAACTATTGGACCTGATTACAACAACACCATTGACATTAACAAATTCAGAAGTCTCTGTCTCTTCTTTGAGTTTGATATTTGGAAAGTGCAAGTGTCCTTGTTTTTAGTGTTCTTTGAATGGAAATCCTTTCACTGCAAATTGTGTGCCAACTTCAACATCTTCCCAGAGCCAATGCTTTTGCTCCTTTGAGCTGCAAGTTATAGACCGCTTTTGGAATTTGAACTGCACAAACTACCTTCACCTCGAATGAACTTGAACTGCCCAAACTACCTTCACTTCGAATGAATTTGAACTGCCAAATGATCCAACTGTTAGCATTTGGAATTCCATTAATATTTATTCAGAAAGAGTTTCCCTTTAATTAACAAATCAAAATAATTAGTTCACATGGCCAGATGCTAGATGTCACTTCATTGGTTTTGGGAGCCTCAAGAACGAACTCCTGTCAATGTTTCAGAATAATCTTTAGGAACCTTCCATCTTTGATGCTTGGAATTCCGTTGGAATTCTGTTGTGTATACCCTCTCCAAATTCCTTAGTTATTTTGTTTTGATGCTCCCCTTCAATCTTTATTACATTGAGCTTCCCCAAACCAGAGTTTAGGGCTCTTCTTTTTAAAATTGAATTTATGAAGTCAAAGTGGGTGCTACAGAGTCAGGTTATAATATATTCCTGTTTGTTCTTCTCTACTTTGAATGCCATTCATTATTTACTATTTTGAAATTTTTTGATCTTTATTTCAGTTAACTTTCATTGTTCCTTCATCCCATCCGATTCCGAGCTCACTTTGTTGAAATTATAACGAAGTTCAGAGCAGGGTCCACACACTTGGGCATCATGTCTTAGTCAATTTTGAATTGAACAAAGCCTCCAGACCTGACTTAAATGGAGTTTGAATTTCTTGGGAATGAATTGGGTGAGGTCTACCCAGTCGTTCGTTTCTCCTCCAATCTGCTTTTCAATTCTTGCATCCTTGAATGTCTTTGCTTTGTCTGAGTCAAAACTTCTCAAAGCTCTGTGGTCTGAGGTCTATTGTGCTTCTTTGCATGGACTGAACCTTCTGGGAAAAAAGCTGCGAAATCTGATCTTGTTCTGAAAACTTGAAAATAAAATTTTGGTTTTATGCAGGATTGCCTTACCCAGGAATGCTTCTGCATCGGTGCTGGATGCTTTAATGATATAATATTTATAATTTCTCCTTTACATGTATTCCTAAGCACCAGTTTTGGGAAAAAAAGATGTTATAGTCTTGTCTAATTGACATGCTCAAGCATATGTGCTCCTGAGTGAAAAGTGTATAGATATTTTGGGACATGGCAAGCTATGGTCAGATGGGAGATGTTCAAGTATTATGTTAGATGCAAAGCACTTTGAAATTTATTAAACACTGACATTGTCGTTGACTTGGAGTTCGGACACCTTCCAAAGTTTTAATTGAAAAGGATTGTTTGCATCTATTGAATGAAATGATGTTGCTCATCTACAAAATCAAGAAATAGTTACCGATATTTGAAAAGACCATAGCACCAAAACTACATGATAACGGTTCTGCCATGTGTATGTAACATTTCTTTACCCAGCATTAAACCCTCTTTTTTTTCGTGAGGCATACATAAAAATAATTATTGCTTTTTATTTGAGGAGCTCCTTGTGCATAATATTTGACCTAAGTATTGTTTATTAAGCATTGCATATGGCATAGAGTGCTTGCTATGGTTGATACTAGTGAATGTTTCTGAGCTTTTTTGTTAAAAGATTATTTGGTTAAAACTGTTACAATTTATGTTCATATATACTATGAAATTTGAATTTATCTGTACTAGTGCAGGGTTTCCTCAGGTCATGTCACTGCAAATTGTGACTAGCAACTTAATTTTTTTAGTTTCAATGGCGGCACTTTCATTACTTCTGCTTCTATTTTAATATATGCTTATCTTTTCTTACACAGGCCTTTCACAAGTCTCGGCTTTCAAAACTGCGAGTAGCACCTTCAGAAACTGCCATGACAGATGTTCTAAGAGAGGTTAGAACCAGAATCCATTTTATGTTGTTTAACTGCAAGTTTGCAGGAATCTGTGATTGTGTTTAACCTCTTCTCTTTTGATGTTTAATGCTATTCTGAACAGTTTTTTGGTTTACTAATTCAGGTTTCAATTATGAAAAAGTTAGATCATCCCAATATTGTTAATTTAGTTGAGGTGATTGATGATCCAGAAACGGATTACTTTTACATGGGTATGTTGTCAATATTTCTCTGGTGCCTCTATTTTTTTTTCTTGTTGACACAATCAGTGTAGGGAATAAGAATATTGGCAGATACTATATGTGCTAGTAGTGTAGAATGACACAACTATTGGCTTTTCATATTTACATACACTAATAGATTAAATGCTACTGTACTTATATATTAATTCACTACAATGTTAATATAATTCAAATTTCTATTACATGTATGTGTGTTTGACCCACGTTCAAACATTCTTTAATGAATGTGCAGAGTTATTTAATCCTGCTCACCAGGCTCCATGTTTTAAAACTTGGAGTCGGACTCAGACTCAGCCATGACTCGGACCGGTTTGAACTTAATGACTTGGTTTACTAAAAAATACATAAAATTATTTTAAAGATTCGATATCAATGTTGTCTGACTCGGACTCAACAAATACCAGGCTGGCTTGGGACTTGGCGACTAGGACAAGACTCGGCAAAGACTCCGCATATAGAAAGAAAACTCAAAATATAGTAAATTTTGTGCACAAAAAATATACTAATGACATTTTTAATCCATATAAGTTATAAAACCACATTCTATGCAGAAATTCATTGTATCATCTCAAAAAAATGATAATACAACAATTGACACTCCATATTTATATGCAAATAATGATTCGAAAGATGATTCCTTGAACATATTCACAAATAGTACCAAGTTCAACTACATAACTCAAAACATCAGTAGAAAATCAAAATAGACAATGTCTTCGAGTCTAATTTCAAGTCTCATGCATGACTGTGAGAAGTAGAATGCCTAGACTAGAGACTAGAGGAGCTGGTGCCAACATCGCTAGACCGAAGCAACAATTGTGACGCAGGTGTATTGGGTGTTTCCTTTTCAGAAAATGGAAACACTAAAGGGATCCTTAGTCTCCTCAGCAAGGCAATTCAAATCATCAGCAGGAGATTCATACAGAAAGTATCCAGAAAGTACTGGCGCATATGAATAAAATCGCATCGAGTGCAATCCATATCTAACCCAAAATGCATAAACAAAGAGGCTCTAAATATTCCCATTCCAGTTTTTGGGGGGCATGAGCCACTTTGGCTTACTTCTTTCCTTCGATAGAATTTCATATGGAAGATCTTGAGCCACTTAGTATCAACATGGTATACAATGCTCAACTTTCGGAAATCCATGATGATCCCATTGAGATTTTGCATGAAGAGCCATTCGTTGAAGATATTATTGAAGACACTCCTCATGTCACATCAACAAAAAATATTGATGATTGGGATTGCTTTCATGATTATTTCAGTGATGATGATCACATTTGTACCCCAGATCTACCTCAGGATGAAACCATTACAAAAGCTTATAATGAAACCTATGATGAAATCTGTATTGTGCATAATGATAATAGTCTGCAAGTTTTACTGCCTTGTGATCTTTTTTCTGAAGAAGATGAGTATGATCAAGAGGAGGATGAGTATAGCCTAGAGCATGATACAAGTGATGAAGACTCCCTAATGTTAGACAAAGGTGTTGATGAGGATTCCTCGACATTCATGGAAAATCCAATCTTTGGCATGTTTGAGGAGGAAAATAATGAACCAAAGACTTTTGATGGTTTTATTGATAATCCTTTCGACATATCTAATGGAGGGAGTTTTGAATCTCTTGATGGTTTTATTGAAGATCCTATCTAAGAGTTTTTTAAAGAAGAGAGTATGGATCTTGTGGCCTTGGGAAATTTTTACATGGAGGAGGAGCATGCAGTTTATCCATATGATCAGTCTTGAGCCATATATTAGTATCAATAATAAAGACATAGATAAGCAGTGTAGTGAAGAGTCAGATGTGCTGCATCAGTTTCAACTATCATCTTCACACCCAGAGATTCCTTATGATATGGAGTAGCTTGGAAACGAGTTATCATTTGATAAGCCACAATGATCAGTATGATGGTGTAGTCAATTTGTCTCATCATGCCGATTTGTATATCAGCCCTATCCAGTCATGGATAGAAGTAGCCTGCACAAGCACCTACCAGTTTGGGAAGAAGTTTGACGACATTATTCATGCCTATGATTTTCCATCCATCCCGCCCATTCTAGATCATCACGTAGGTTTGTATTTTCTAAATAAAGTGTCCTTGCTTTGGCTGGTAACAAAGACAAGGCAAATTTTTTCTATATTAATAAGATGCTTAGGTGGTTACATTGGATTTCTGATTGCACCTAACCTTTTTATATCGTGCTTAAAGTAGGAAAATAAGCTCCTTAAAGCGAGCATTTACTTTATGCATTTCTGTTATGTACTTAGGTATAATAAAACTTTCCTTTCATTAGTTAGTTGCATTTTTTTTTGAATAAAGCAACTTAATGGTTCATTTGGTTTTTATATAAACTAAGGTTTTTCTTGTCAAGTTGAAATGTTTTTACAGACGATATAAACTAGAGATTCTGAAGTTCTCCTATCCTCTCCTTGCCTGAAGACCAAATTGAGCACACGTCCCATAGTTGGATTTCAAGTAAACCGACAATGTTTGAACAAGGATACTTGTTCATGATCAGAGACCAGAAGTCTATCAGGCCTTCTTGGCCCTTTTATTTTTTGTACTACATGTTCATACCCCCTTGGGGGAATTGTAATAAATGTACTAGCATGGCAAATATTTTGTAAAGGACTTGGCTTTCTAAGACTTGGATGTCAATCCGATCATTCCAAGGTGTTTTTTCCATTGTCAATTATACAATGCTGAATAAATGATGTATAATTTTTGAATTTTTCACCGTTCCTCCAAAGCTGGAATGGTCGTCTTGGTGGTTAGGCCTTAAGAGGTTATTAAAATTCACATGTCAATGTATATAAGCATGCTAGGCATCAATTTAAGTCGTATGGACATGTGCTAGGTCCCCCCTAGGTTTTTGTTCAATTCCGAGAAAATGATTTTTTCCCGCAAAATTATGCCATTTTTAATGGTTTAATTAAAAAATTGTAAAAGGCATAAAAGCTTGATCCGGTGGCAGGATTTGGCGTGTGGATGCTCGTTTTCACACTCGGAGCGTTCTCTTCACCTTGGGACCCACTTTTTATATATTTCAGGTGGCTAAAATATCCTGTAAAGCATTATTTAGCTAACAAAGCATCAAATTGCATCAAATTGGCATTTGAATGCTAATAATGCGACATTTCTGCATAAGACAAAGTTTGAAAAAGTCAAAAGGGGACATGATTAATGTGTTGAGGTGACATGGCAAGTTTCTTCCCCATGAAGGCGACCCCATCTAGTCATAAAGGAGTCACTTTGGTTTATGCTTGGAGGACTAGCGAATACATTCAAACTAAATAACTCGCCCTCTTCCTCACGTAAGGATGGCCCACACTAATGATCGACGTTTTGTGTTGGCGTTTGATTGATGTAGAAGTGGCGAAGGAGGTGGTGTGAGATCGCCCACCTCATGAGAGGTGGTGCCTCCTCCATGGTGACCACTTGAGTTTTGAAGATGTGCCAACGTCATGGATTAGCGAGTTGGTTGTTGTATTGGTGACTCATGGGAGGCGGCGAGTAGGTGGAGTGAGGTCGCCTACCTCATGGGAGGTGGCGCCTCCTCCATAATGATCACTCCACTCAAACACTAGCTTATCCCTTAATCAGTCCAGACAACGCCTACTCTATCTTCAGTGTTGGATACGCCCCCCTAGGTCTCATGTGGCTATAAAAGCGAGGCTATTCTCCTTCATTTGACATGAAGTGTGAAACCTTTGCTCCGGTGTATTTGCTTTGTAATATTTTCTTTGATCGATGAAATAAGGCTTTGGAGGCCCAACTTGTGTCTTTGTCAGTTGGGTGTAGGAAATCGAAAACTTGTGTCATCCCTGTAGGAACCTTCACACTTGCACAAACTTTTCAAGATATTAGTGAAATTCTAAACCAAAAATAAAGAGAGCATACTCATAAGCAAATGGGCATACATATCTTAAATCTTAGATCTCGATATTTCATGTGCTTAGTGACGTAACCGTAGAGTAATATTTTGCATGTTGTCTTTCTTGTCAAGCTTAGCCTAATGAAAGATTATGATTAATCATAGGATTGAATAGTGTCGTTTCATTATTCAATTGAAATATCTAGATCTAAGATTTAAGATTTGTATGACCATTTGCTTATGATTATGCTCTCTTTATTTTTGGTTTAGAATTTCACTAATATCTTGAGAAGTTTGTGCAACTGTGAAGGTTCCTACAAGGATCTCAGTGGATTAGTAAGGGATCTTGATCTGGATTGTTTGCCCTACCCTTCATCTCTTTAAGAGACACTTAGTCCATTGCAAATTTGGAAGCATCTTCAATTGCCCATTTCAAAGAAGGGGCTTTCATTCACCTTCTTCGACTTCAAATTTTAAAATCAATATTTCGAGTACTTGGTTGCTCTCTTGTTGATTAGATCTACCATTACAAAAAAGCTAATGTAATGTTTAGATCTAGTTCACAAGAGTATTTTTTCTTAGATCTAAAAGCTCACAAGTCTTATCACAGTTCAAGAGTAGATCTAGGCATAGGAAGTCTCTTTATTGCAAGTATTTAAATAGTAGATGTAAAGCTTGCTCTCAAAAGTAGTTTGATTTGAATATCAAAGTTTAAATCTAGCATTTGAGTGCATCATATTGGCTGCCCTCAAAAGCAAGCCAAGACCCCAAGGAAAGCTTGCTTTCCTGGGTTAATTTACGCCTTTTTATCATAGTTTTTACTTGGCCCTTTTTTAGATTTTTTTTGTGGATGTTCAAAGACACTCTTAAAGTGTTTTTGAACATCTTTAGGATTTAATAGCTCGTTGTTTTTGCAGGTTTGGCGATAAAAGAGGAGGTGTTGGTCAATTTTCAAAGATTTGAGCCATTCAAGGCCTCTCGGGACTCCCTTTTTTTCTTATAGTCATTTTTTTTACTTTTGTAAGCCTTTCCAAATAACAAGGACCAAAGCGCGCTTTTCTTCACGCATGTTGTAACTGCATAATAAAATCTTCGAAGAGCCCACTCCCCATTCCCCAAGGGGGGATTTGCGCCGATATCACTTTTCATGCTTTTTCTAGTTTTTGTTTGGATTAGTTTATTTCTTGCAGATCTGTATACTTTGATCAATGTATTTTCTATATATATGTTTATTTGATTCAAAGTAAATGAATACCAACCCACTACAGCGGTAGTGTAGTAATTAAACAACCTATATTTTTCAGTTTTTCTTTTATGTTAAAATAAACCCCCTTGCTTTCTCGAGTACGGTTCATGGAAAAGGGGTTGCTCGAGTACTGAATCTGGAAAGAGACTCTTGGGTTTTATCTTTATAATCAAACAACCTAGCAATAAAATTCTTAAAACTTTACCAAGGCCCCGTTGTGTATGCTCTACACTGCAGCGGTTCGATCGATCAGTTGGATGCATAAAAAACAACGTGAGTGACTAGTTTAAATTAGTCTGACTTTCAATTAACCTCCCAAGGAGAAAATCCAACGCCTTGATTTAATCCATTGTGGGGAAAGTTCATAGAGGAAGCGGGAACCACTGGATCGTGACCTCAGGATACCGTCGGGCTACACCCTTGTTTGGTGTAGTGTTGGACATTTCTTTGCGTGGAGCCACATTGGATAAAGGTTTTGGACATACTCCTCGTACCGTTAGGTATATTTGGAGTTCCCTTCACCTTTTTAATCCACTCATCTCAGTATTAATATAAAACTGACCAAGAACAATTGCAACACATCCTCAACACTACAATTTTGTGACTCCATTTTCAACACTAGTCTATTTTCCTTGTATCGTACAATCATTTGGTTCGAGTTAATTCATGTATTGATCAATTACAATTTATATGTTGTTGTGCTTATATTCATTGTTGCAAATATCTTGTTTCCAGTATTTATTTTCATAAAAAAAAACTCCTAAATAACTCATCCATAAACCACCACTAAAATTTAATCAACCTTAGCAACCAATTAGGGTCTACCCCCCTTGGCTTTGTTAGAAGTTTGCCTAAATGGAGGAGTCAAGATCAAGTGACAATACTTGACTCGAAACTTTTCCTCAAGGACACACTTAGTGGCTTAAAGATTTATGCCATGACAACCTAGCCCCCCCAAGTGCATGAAAGGCGACAACAAGGTGAAAGATGCAAATTTGTTATTTCAACTTTTAGATGAGATTATTGTGGATGTGGGGGTAGCAAATGTTGTTCAGGTCATCATAGATAATACCCCTAACTATGTTCTTGTTGGTAGGGTGTTAGAGGGAAACACAACCATATTTTGGATCCCATGTGTTGCACATTGCAGAGACCTCATGCTTGAGGATATGGGAAAAAAGATTGGATCAAAAATACTTGGAGCATTATAAAATACATCTGCAACCACTCATGGGTATTGAACCTATTGAGAAAAAACATTGGTGGTAGGGACCTTGTTAGGCGTGCCATGAATAGATTTGCAACTCAATTCCTCACGTTGCAATATCTCCTTTCCCAAGCACAAAACTTGCAAAAGATGCTTTGAAGTGATGAATGGAATGCATCTTAGTGGGCTTGCAAATAAGATTGAAAAGACACCAAAAGGAAAGTTTTTGAGACCACATTTTGGAAAAAAGCAAAGAGGTTGTGAAAATTGCCAAGCCCCTTGTTTAGGCATTGTAGTTGGTGGATGGGGAAAACGGGCCAAGGTTACATATATGAAGCTATGGATCAGGAAAAGGAGTAGATAAGGAAGGCTTACAAGGACAAAGTAGTTAAGTATGGGCCTATCTAGAAGATCATTGATGACAGAGAAAACAATCAATTCCATTGCCCTATACATGCCACTGGGTATTTCTTGAACCAAGGTATCATTACAGAGCTCAGTTGGGAGAATATCAAACTAGGGAGGTCAATGATGGATTGTACGAGTTCCTAGAGCGCATGGTCCCTAACGAGATTGAGCAACTAGAAATACATCGACAGATTAGTGCTTTCACTAGAGCCACAGGTACTTTTGGCGAAAACCTATCAAAGATTTCAAGAAATGGACCAACCATCTAAACAATTCCAAAGTTTTACTAAGTTTAGTTATTTAATCTTCTAATGCTTGAATTCTAATGTGGGAGTCATTTGCTAGCCAGTGTCCTCAATCACAAAAGTTTGCAATTCGAGTCTTGAGTCAGACTTGTAGTGCACTGCATACAGGTATGAGTGGAATTGGTTCATCTTTGAGCGGATTCAATTTGGCACAAAAATGGTTAAATGATCTCATCTTCGTGCAATACGACCTGAGATTAAGGCTCTACCAGTTACTGAACAGAAGCCTTGATACAAATCCCGTTGTGTTGGATGACATTAATCCAACTAGGAGTCTCACATGGTAGAGTTTGATCTTGATCATGATTTTGACGTAGAAGACTTGGGGTTGGGTGGGTTGATTTGGATGTGGATCCAACTGTAGTAGGTGATGCAGGCAGAGATTCAGACATGTAAGGCACTAGTCAATGTTCTCATGCATCTACTAGTGGTGATGTTTATGCCAAGGATCTCATTTTCAACCGTGGTGATGAGTTTGATGATTGATCATGTTGATCTTGTAGGGGTATCATGCTGTGTTTTGGACTCTAGAGGCCATTTAGACTCTAGAGCGTTGTTGATTATGTATTTTGTTTCAGATATGTATTCCACTGCCATTTTCATACATGAGCAGACTTTGCATATTTTATCTGTAATGGTTGGAATCTTTAAAGAACATTTTTTCCGTTAAATTTTTTAATATTTTATGTATTTTTAGTAAACCAAGTCATGAAATTCAAACTGGTCCGAGTAGACCCTTGGCTGAGTCCAAGTCTGAGTTTTAAAACATGGGTAAAAACATAATTGTTTATCAATATCATTATACTGGTGCCAATTCATCTTAAAACTTTATTCTAATATTATTTACTGGCCCAAAAGCAGATTATGTAATAATAACAGCTTTCGAAGACCTCTATTTTTATTCGAATGCCTGTAAAATAAAGATATTCTCCTTCATCAGAAGCAGCTATGTCTTTTCAATTTCTTTTATATAATTATTTGAAAATTATATATTGCTGATTCCTTGGACTCCAAAATTAAAGAAACATCTTAGCCCTCTCTCAACCTGCACCCTTGCTTCTCAAAACTTTGCATAGATGGTTCACAATGCATAATATGGACCTACAGCTTTTCCAATGTGGAAACCACATCTTCTCTTTCTTTAATATAAGCATCAGTTGACTGCTTTGTGTGTGAAATGGATCTATTTGGTAGTGTGGAAAAACTGTCTAATGAGTTGCAATGTTGTGACAAGTTATTTTATTTTATGTCATGCAGTCTTGGAATACGTTGAAGGAAGATGGATCTGTGAAGGATCTGGTCCTCCTGGAGGAATTGGAGAAGCTACTGCTAGAAGATATATCCGTGATGTTGTTGCAGGTCTTATGTATCTTCATAGTCATGTAAGTTTCTCAATAGATATGAATATCATTTTTCTTGTTTTCCAAATTTGAACTTCTTACCCTCTAGCCTCTATGCAGAACAGAAAGTCTCATTCTTTTTGTTATTTTCTTGAACATTTAATTTCAATATTTGGCTGGATGTGGATTCTGTTTGTGGTTTCAAGGTAAAGTCTTGACATCTGTAACTGGGTCAACAAACGAATTGACTGACATATGATCTTTTAAGGGTGTTCAAATTAAGGATGATTGTGCACTGTGTAAGCAAAAAGAAAAACTTGATTTTAAGCCTTTGTTTCAGATACAAGTGGTGGTTGCATGGTTCTTGGTGCCTCCTTTGAGGTAATTTGTTTCATAAAATATTCCTATTCTTAGAGATACTGTAGTAATAGCTGATGCATTATTTCCCATCTCAGTTTCCTTTCAATTTCCAGCAGTAGTTTATACATTGGCATTTCCAGTGTCGCTACTGCAGATTGCTTTACCCAAATAACTCCGTTGAAATTTGAAAGCTGATTTGCCACTTGCTATAAATAAGGGCAGAGACTCTTGGTTTGACTATCTTCTTGATGTGCAATGTATGACCAGAAAAGACTCTTGGTTAATTTCACATTCTTCTGCCATTCATTTTCAAAGGCAATAACTGATAAATATGGCATTACCTGGACAACAATGAGCAGAGTCAAGACCCTCCTTTGTACTTGTTAGTCCAAAGAAACTAGAATTGTAAACTGGATTAATCTTTCCTAATTATGGGCCTTAAACAACTACAAACACTGAGATTATTCCGTACATGGATTTTGAAGAGGTCCTCCTGCTAATAGGTTACCTCCATGGCTGTTTGTAACAGACCAAAATGGCTTTGCCTCAACAGACACTGCAAGATCAGCATGAAGCACTTGTGATCTATTTTCAATGCAAATGATAACCGATTCAAATCTCCAGCAATCAATATAATACTAAAGAAAATCTCCATTGATTACTTTTAGCAGGAAATTGCTATGCTTCTGAAATTTAATTGTATTTGAAACTGCAACATGTATCTTTTCTGTGGGTAAGAGGACAATGCCTCAGGTATAACAATAACTGATTTCAAAAGAGAACACCGTTAACATTCCAAATTATAATCTGGACAGTACAGGAATAGCTCCAATGCAAAGACTCCTTTGGTTGGACCCTGTTTGAATAAGGCCAACAGAAGGTGTATTCTGAGTTGAATGACCAACTGTTTAAATGGATGCCAGAACACACTTACAATAACAAGGCCTGCGAAAGGTCAAACCTTGACTCTTTGATCTCATACTAGTTACTAGCACTAATTCTAAGTTGGAGTTCATTAATAAGATTGCCTAGAATATAGTTAGTTAATAAATGCATAATATTACTCTTATTCTGTGTATTAATGAATAGGTCACACAAATTTTATGTGGTTTGTTCTGTTGCAACTTGCATACCTTGAATTTTTATATTCTTTCTGTTGGTATTTTTAGGGTGCCAGAATAATCAAAATGTTATTAAACCTGTATATATTAGAGTAGATTTAATAATTTATTCCAAGGAAAACCTCGCGTGGAAATTCCCGGGCACTTCCCCACATTTATGGATGGCACCCAGTGCAAACCTGTTAGTGCTGATTACAGTGCCTGACCTGGTAGGGACTTTGAGTGAACTTTAAGCATGCAACAAAAGCAGCCAGCAAGAGGAATTGACGCGAGACCTCCTGCATGAAGCTCAAAACACTCAACTGATTGGGCTAGAGTATATTTAATAATGTTTATATCTTATATCACATAACTCAGGACCCATATGACATGAATTTCAAGTTATACTCACCGAATCATTATAGCTTGAATCGACATGAAACATTTTTTCCTGGCTCAGGGTAATCAAACTTGGGTTGGTAGAATACGAATTGGGTTGATTGAGTTACACTTGCGATAACTTGAATTGGCCGATTTTGATTGGGTTTGAACTTTGACCAAGTCAATCTCACCAAAGTCTCTAACCTCCAAACTGCACCATTTGCTCATTGGTCCTTTGTTTTTGTCGTGTTTTTCCTGATCAAAGTGAATCTCTTAACTCTTCTTCCTTGCCAAATTTTTCGCATTGCCAAGGATGGTAGCGTTGCTTAGGATTCAATACTTTATAGGGACTTTAAGTTATGGATATTTAATAAGCTGGACTAGATCTATCTTAACTCCAGATCTGTCAAGCATTGAGAGGGATCATATCCCTCCAGGTGCAGAACTTAAGGAAAGGCTTGCACTGTTGGATCTGATCCTTCTCGATGCTTGGTAGATCCAGAGTTAAGATGGTTATAGTCCGGTTGGAGTCTCACTCAATTTAGCAGAACTTAGACCTCTTCTTCTCTGCCAAGTCTGGTAACTTTGCTTAGGAGGTAGGACTTTAAGTTATGGATATTTAATGTACCAGCCTAGATCCATATCAACTCTAGATTTATCAAGCATTTAGAGGGATTGAATCCCTTGAGGTGCAAAACTTAAGGAAAGGCTTGCACTAAGGTGGTCTGATCCCTCTTGGCATTTGATAGATCCTATGTCATAGGGTTCGCCGAATTTTTCCTATGAAATTCGAAATTCGCCGAACTTTAAAAAAATTAGATTTCATTTAGCTTTGGCGAATTTCAACGCTGAACGCAAGTCGAACTGAATCGAATCGGAATGAACTTTATCGAACTCGAATTGAAACAAATGTAATGTGAGCTTTACGATGAATTTAAAGCCGAATGTAATAACTTTGGGTTGAAATGTGTTGAATTTCAAGGATTTTTCTGCCCATTCCCGTGTTTCACTATCATTTCACCACCTGTGCGTTTGCTCCCGTGTCCATAGTGCACTTGCTACTCGTTGCCACAACCCCTGTGCCCACATCCCCTGCATTCAGCATTCGACTCTCGAGTCCCTTATCCCCTGCAGGCCTGCATTCAATATTGTGACAGTGCGCGACTCCGGAGGCCATAACACTGCACAGTGCACACCATAGCCCACTACTCCACTGTGACTGTGAGTCATGGCTTGTCAGTGGACCGGTCACAACAGCCAGTCCGGGCTGGGGTTATTGCTTATCACTTATCACTGACAGTAAGAGTGTCATTTCTTGCTCAACCCACACTTCACAGTGCAAAAGTCGAGTTCCCATTGCCCATTGCCAGCCACTCGGTGGAGCTCAACTAGTGCAGCCCTGGTCTAGCTGTGACGCTGGTTGTTATCTAGTTTAGGGTAAATACGTTATGCATCCAACAAGAAGCATGCTATAGAGGATCAAGAACGTAGCACAGTGCTGCAGCCTGCTAGTGCACATTACAGGATCATCCACTCGGCATTGAGATTCATCCTGTTAGGTAACACCGTAGACCTAGCCCCTCTCTAAATTTAAACTTTAAACAGAGTTATAGAAACCTTGTTTAATCAACTGTTGCTTTTAGATTTTGTAGTTAATAACATAATATTTTAGAGGGTGTGACCAATGACTCTATAGATAAATAATAGATTTTTGTACTGAGTGTTAGTCTCTTCATGAATTAGGAATTTAGATTTCCATTAGAATTTCCAAATTCCAAATTTCCAACCAGTTAAGCTTACAAAGAGACTTGAGACAACAGTCTTAGTCTTACAACCTAACTGATTTTTCAAAATGAAAAATAAATTCTAACATATGGTTTACAAAACAAAAAATGCAGAAACATCATACATGGCTCCTCAAAAATCAACCGCAGAAAGATGGAAGTATATGGAGAAATTGGATGGGTCTGGGAAGCATTTGAAATGCAAATTATGTGGTCATCAGTATTGTGAGTACTTTACAAGAGTGATGGACCACTTCCTTTCTTCTAGTGGTAAAGTAGGTGTTAAAGGCTGCAAAAAGGTGTCTGCAGAATTGAGGGAAACACTTGAAAATGATTATGACAGAATTAAAAGGACTAAGGAGATGAATGAAAACAAAAAAAGACTGATTTATTCAGAGATTGAAATGTCTTACAACCCCATTTGCTCACTTACTCCAAGCAGAGATGCAAGTTCATCTCATGTTCAACACACAAGATCAAGTGGGACAACCACATTAAATTCTTTATGGAAGCCTGTACAGAAGCAGGAGGTTGATAATGCTATGGATGACATGTTCTTTGCAGCTGCTGTCCCATTTAATGTGGCCATAAACCCTTCATCAATGCATGCAAGAAAATTTCAGATTTTGGAAAAGGATGTACCTTTTAGTTCCGAGACGATAAGGACCACTCTTTTGAAGAGGTCAAAAGAAAGGGTGACAATTCGGAAGGGGAAACAAATTTTCCACTTCATATTTAACCATCACCTTACTTTGAGCTTGTACAAGATGCAAGCATCTAGAGAGCTATTGAGGCCCTCTTATACAAGATTTGCCACATCTTACATTTCCCTCAAAAGAGTGGTTGAGGAAAAGGCAAGTATTAGAGGTGTTGTTTGCAACAATGAGTAGGAAAACTATCGGTTTTCAAAAGAATCTAAAGAGAAAGAGTTGGAGAAAATCATTTTGGGTAGTGATTTTTGGCAAAGTGCCATTAAGCTTTTGAAAATATGTGAACCTATTGTTGACATCTAAGTTACTGGAAACGTCTAGGAAGGGGAGTGGAAACATCGTTCCCCGTCTCGGAAATTGAAACGGAGGGGATACAACATGGAAACAGAATTGAAACGTTTCCAATCCATATCCAAAATCAGAAACGTCTAGAGTTTCCAGCTGTTTCCTGAAACGTTTCTAGCTATTTCCTGGAACATTTCCAGCAGTTTCCTGGTGTTTTGAAACGTTTCAGCTGCTACAGGACAAGTTTTTGACTAGAAACAATGATTTTTATGACATGAAAATAAACATATAATTAACCCCAAAGGAAAACTATAAGACCCAAACCCTAAATTGAACCTCAAAACATAGATATAAAGCCTCAAAGCTTATAAGTCAAGAGCAAAACCTTAGTCCTAAATTGGTGAATGGTAATCAGACATTTTATGTCTCCTGGATTTTGTTTCATTATAATTTTCCAAAATTGATAGAGGCTTACTGTTGGTTCAAGAAATCATTGATCTGTGGACATTTTATTGTATCAAATGCTTGTCTACTATAGTGTTAGTTTTATAGCCTAGTGTAGATGTACAATGACTTTTTTTTTTCCAGTTTTTTTGCCAATTCCTCAGAACTTCGTTTCAAATAAACCCCAATGACTTGCATATGTGATAAAACAACTTGCATATCAAAATTGATACACTGGCAACTTTAGCTATACAAAATAACGAACTACATTTATGAAGGGTTACATAAACCAACACATATTTCCAATAATCTTCCAAAAGCGTCAGTTTTCTTCTTTTCCTTTTTGAATTAGTATGAACCCTTGACTTTTGGCCTTATTTACTCCATTGCTAGTACACTCATATCCCTATCCTTATGTCGTGGAGAGAATTATGATGGTGCGTCGTTTAGCAAATTCTCCATATGATATGCATGTGATATTTTAATCTTATTTCAAGCATTTTTATTAGTATAAACTATAAAACGTAAACAACATATCCAAGGGAACTCATTGGTGTCTAGAGATAGTATTATGGCATAGAGTGCAACGTTGCATGTCATCACAGTCACACCTAAGTTGCATTAAAACATGAGCTCACTTATTTATACTTGAGTGCTTAATTAATCCCCTTAAAACATGGTTGATTGTGTCAAATTTGAATATCCAAGTTGGTTGCAAATTATAGACAATCCAGTGAATTTAGGCCCTTTATGAGCCAATCGGTTAGTCACTTTTTGAACCAGTCGGTTGTGTTGTCCGTCGATTGCACACCAGTAGCAGAAACCTTCCGAAAGCTGTCTCCCCACTTAGGAAAGTGGGAGAGGTGTGACTTTGGGGGCAAGCACAGAGCCAGGTACTGTCACCTACTCCTAGCTCCTCCGTTTAGGCTAACTCCTAACGAAGCCAAGGGGGGTAGTCCCTAACTAAGAGTTTCTAAGGCTCAATGTGTTTTAAGTTAATTTTATGGGAATGATGTGGATGGGTGTTGTTTAGGAGTTATTATGATGAAAGATGATTATGATTATAAGAATTAGAACCCAAGACAAAGACAATCCATGTTGCTGCACTGGATTAAAAGATGAATAGTATATCAAGAACTTGTAAGTAAGGATGCATTCACAGATAAAGATTTTTTATAAGCCAAGGACTAATGATCCAGATTAATAATCATGCATAAAATAATAGACCAGTGCCTTATGGAGTCGAAGCTATGCAATGCTTAAAGAAATAACAAGAAGTCTTTGAAATAAAGCTAGTGAATGTTGTGCGAGTGCTCTTGGTATGTTTTAAAGATTTTAGTGGTCTTGTTTATTATGGCTTTGAAACGAAGAAGGTATCAGAGATCGATCGGGAAAGTGTTCAAAGTCACTCCGTTCTAGACATGTCGGTCCGTCCAGTATCTTGGGCTGGTTTCTGGTGGATTGACTAGCTAGCCGTGACTCTTAGACAACGGGGAGTTCCGGCGCCCTTATTGAGAATGGACTTGAAACTTTCTACAACGTCGGTGCGTTGGTTAAGGGGTAAAATTTTATTTGTGTTGTTATTGCGGTCTTAGCAAGTCCTTTCACCGTTCTAAGTACGAGCCTAACTTGAAAGTCGACAGAACATACTAGGTGAAGGATATCAACGAAGTAAATTAATTAGAGGGAATGTGAGTTGAAAGATTTTATGAAAATAAATAAATTAAAACCCTCCGACAGAGAGCGCTCTTGACTTTGTCTTATGACAAAAGTTCAAGAGTCTTAGCTAAACTATATGCTTGATGCAAGGAAATGCAGTGGGAATGCTCTCCGATAGAGAGTGCTCTTGACTTGGATTCCAGCAAGTTCAAGAGACTTAGAGATTAATCGATTAACTTGCAAAAAAGTAGAATGCATGAAAATAAAAGAAAGACAGTTAAACAAACTCTCCGATAGAGAGCACTCTTGATCCACCTTACGGTGAGATTCAAGAGATTTTGGTAACTTTTAGGTTTTGCAATAGTATATCAAATGACAGTAAACAAAACTAAGTAAGTAATGAAACATGAAACTTTTTCTTTTTTCAATTTTATGAAAGCAAACTTCTAAGAAATGAAACTACTCTATCCTATTCTACTTTAACAAATTATTAAGCAAAACATGAAAATACAAGAGACGATACAAGCTTCCCCCAAATGGGGGAAGAAGGGTGTGGGAGCCTTTATCCCACTTGCTCTTTATTATTTTTTTACAAGCTCTTGAAGTTGTGGCTCATTTTGTGATCTTGAGAATGTCTTCAAGGCAACCTGCAGAAGGGGGATGAAGAAGGGGGGAAAAGGAATGTTTCTTGGAGCTTAAATCTTCAATTTTTTGCCAGCATTTCTGCGTAACCTGTCATGAAAAGTGAAAGATCAGTGAGCTATTTTCCTACAAAATGGTGGATTAGACAATACAATACACTAAAAATTTACAAAAAATACTTGTGCAAAAAAATAGGACTTTTATGCTACTTCAAGTACTAAACAAAGCTAGATCTAAACCTTCTTGAGATAAACTTTTAACCAAGGAAGCTCTTAGATCTATATAACAAGAGATATAAAAGAAGATATTTAACATTTAGATCTACTTGTTATGAAATAAAGCCAAAGTAACCGGAAAGTAAAATTTTCTTTTTAAAAATTGAGGATGGATAAGAAAAACCTCAAGCCCTAGCTTGAGTAAATTTGAGCGTGGAGGGAACATGTGGGACAAGAAAATTAGAAAAATATGTTTGAAGAGAGATGAGATGCAATTGAGCTCTGATCTCTACTTCACACCAAGTGATCTGCAAAACTAAAATACCATTCAAGCAAGTGATTATATCTAGTATATATAAACCAAACAGGAACCAGAAAGCATGAGTACAACTGAATACAGTATGCAATTCCTAGATCGTGTATAGCCACACATAAGCAAGCAAGTTGAAACTTCAAATGCCTACTCTATGGATTAGATTATAACCTTCTAAGCTAGATAACACAGCATGCATGAATAAGAAAATAACTACACAGATATCACCTTGATTATTAGCCAAATATTCACCATGAAAGTTCTTGCACCATCAAATTGTCCTCCAAAGACTCAACTTTTTTCATAACGCAGATAGGAAATTACAATCATATGGGCAGAGGTTCTCTGCAAATTCATCCACACTGATAGAGTTGAAAGAGCCTCTATTTATACAAAGAGAAAAGGCTAAAACCCAAAAACCAAACCCCATAACCTAGCTGGCTCAGCACACAACTGAGAGCCCAAACCTAAGATAAAGTTGGTGTGAGTGAGGGGTGGCCTCCACCTAGGCAAAGCGCCCCCACTCCCAAACCTAAAATCCACAAACCAACCACTGAATAGCCCACACGTGTGAGGGCGCAACCCTAAAGGAGAGAGAGGCGTGAGCACTGGATGGAGGCGTGAGAGCTTGAAGAGGTGTTAACTGGCAGTGATAGGTGCCAAAACCCTTAGGGTTTGCACCAAAGCTTCATTTCATTTATTATCCTGCTCTGTAATGATCACTGGACCAATCACAGCCTTCCAAATCACCAAATTCATGAGTTTAGCTGGAGATGACAAGTCTGCTAATTGAATGTACCTTTAATGCTCTCCGATAGTTGACTGAAGAGGATTTGTGCCGAGTTGAATCATCATAAATGCCCAATGCCATGTCATTTAGCCTTTTATTTTATTCAATTTGGTTAATTTTGGAGAGTTTTTGATTTTCTCCAAAATATTCATTTTTAATATTTTAATTAATAATTTCTCCGTAAAGGACTTTTTTGAGAAATTATTAATTATGAGGTTGAATGAACTTCTGAATTTGGAGATAGCTGGCCGACTGATCATGAATGATTTTTGGCTTAAGGTTAGAGCCTTCAATCACTGAACTCGGGCTTCGGATGACTGACATATTACAAATTTAATTTTTCCATTTAAATTATGGAAAAATTTAATTAAAAACTTAGGAAAAATTAGAAAAATTAAAAAAACAAAATTTGACGTGTCTGGTAAAATTTTTTTGGAATTTTTTCTGAGGGTCCTAGTGACTTAGGACATGACCATAGTCTATTTTAATAATGTCCAGTAGGTTTATACATACTCAGTTGGCCTCTAATAACCCCCCAAGGCCCATAATTCAAAATCCGCATTCCAGCTTTGGAGGAAGTGGGGAAAACCTCGTCGATTATACTTGACTATAGGCAAAGCATAATTGTCAAGGGCAAAAAACTCCTTGGAATACCTTAGTTGAAATTCTACGTCTTAGGGGACCAAACCACTCAAAACACCCTACTAGCACATTTTATTACAAACCCCCGGGGATATGGTCATAATTACTTAAAACAAACATTGACTAGCGAAAACTGGCCAGGCACAAAGGCGGATCATCTGATACACTGGAAACAAACATTTATCATGTTTGTCAAATGGTGGCTCCTCGGCTAATCCAACTATGGTACAAATAAGTTGGCAACAGGTTGGTCGATCAACTCTCACTTGCCTAGTTGATTGTCTCGTCAGTGAGTGGACCAACCCAAATACAACAAAGTTGAGTCTTTGGCTTACATAAACAATTGTGTTTAATCACAAATTTCAACACTTTTCTAGAGATGCAATTAGCGTAATATTTGTTAGATGGTAACATTTGGATACATCCATCAAGTAATTTTAGGGTTTGAAATCAAGGTTTAGAAGCAGTTGACATTTTCTTGTTTAAATGGTTGCCAATGGGTGGCTTATCTATGGCACTTGAGATAGAATAATATTGTTTAAGACAATATTTGAGTTTGCTAATTTTAATTGTTATAAATGAAATGATTACCTTTAAATCTGATTGATGAATGGTAATCTAAAGTACAGAACCTCCTTCATGCAAAGAAGCAACAAGTCAACAGGTATGGGTTGATGCCATGATTGAAGAGTACAGTTCAATCATGAAGAATGATGTGTGGGAAGTTGTTCCCAGACCAATAGGAAAGTCAGTAGTGACATTTGCTCTTGTTACCAGATATACTACCTTTAGAACCATCATTTCACATGTTGCATGGAAGTTACATTAGACAAATGTAAAGGCAGTTCTCCTCAATGGCAAGATTGAGGTGGAAGCTTATGTTGAACAACCCGAAGGATTTGTGAAGAAAGCCTTGTATGCTCCAAGAATTTGCTATGCGAGGATGGATGGATTGCTCCATGGCTTGGGGTTTTCCAAAAGTACAACTAAGTATAACTTGTACTTTGAGGTTATTCATTATCATGTCTTGTTACTTGTTTTACATACAGATGACTTGTTCCTTATAGGTGTTGAACAATTGATAGAACAGTGTAAGAGGGAGCTTACCTCTGAATTTGAGATGAAAGATCTTGAATTAGTGCATTACTTCCTTGGCTCAGAAGACTGGCAAAATCCAAACAACATCTTCTTGACACAAGGAAAGTATGCAGGAGACATCTTGCAAAGATTTGGGATGTAGGATTGTAAGTCTATGGGCGCACCCATGACCATCAACTTAACAAAGTTGGGTGACTCAGCTACCAGATCATAGAGTATGGACTCTACTCTGTATAGACAGCTTTTTGGATCTTGGATGCACCTCATGCATACGAGACCAGGCACAGAGAATGATCTGAATCAATGCATGTCCAACATTTATGGGCTCAGGGTTACTTCTAGCAATGGAGTAATGTTATTTGGATATACTGATTCAATTGGGCTGGCAGTGCAGTTGACCGAAAAAGTACCTCAGGTTATTGCTTCAGTATGGGATCAACAATGATCTCTTGGGCCAACAGAAAGTAGGATTCCATAGCTCAGAGTAGAGCTGAGGCAGAGTATATTTCTGCAAGTGATGTCTGCAAGGAAGTAGGTTGGCTCAGAAACCTGATATCTGATCTGTTCGGGGTAAAGCTTGACTCAACGATCATTCAGTGCGACGATCAGAGTTGCATAAAGCTTTTGGAGAACCCAGTGTTTCATGTTAGATTGAAGCACATTGAAATGAGGTATCATTTCACCAGAGACCCAGTGCAGAGAGGTGCTCTGAAGTTGCACTGCATTCGTACACATGAACAGATTGCAGATATCTTGACCAAGCCTCTGACAACATCAAAGTTCGTGTACTTTTGTGACAAGCTTGGTATGACAGAGAATGCCTCTCTCGCTGAGAGGGAGTGTTGATTTTTCTGAGCAGCATCGAGAGCTCTTCTCTTAGGAGAATGGGACCACGGTGAAGACTCAACCCAGTGTTGAGTGACCATTCTGTTGAATGGTAGATATCTGGTCTGGGACCATGATATAGACCCAGCGCTGCCCTGAGTAGACTCAACCTAGTGTTGAGTAGACATCTGGTTCGGGACCACGATGTAGACCAATTTAGTACTGGTAGACTCAAGTTAGTTCTAAGTAGCCATTCTCTTGGAGAATGAAGGCACTGTAAGCCTTAGACTGGGTCTAGGCATGTGTGACACTTTGACCCTTTATCTATGGGCTTTGTGTACTTCTCCAAGGATTAGCTACCCTTGGTTAAGTTACCCTAGTACCAGATCTAGGTGTCACACAGAGTGTGAGATAAAAGCATTAGTAACTCTCTTGGTTTATGATGATGTACTTTTGGAATAAAAAAGGACCACAAGGAAACTTGGAAAAAGGCCAAAGTCAAAAGTCAAAATAAATAAGGACTTTTGTACCACAAGAAAATGACTAGTGGAAGTCAAAAATAAATAAAGACTTTTGGTAAAAGTCAAAGATAAATAAAAAGACCTTTTGGTAAGAAAGTAAAAGTGAAATTAGGAAAGATTAAAATATTATTATTTTTATCTTTTCTAATTTTGGTCCACTTAACAGGTGAATGAAGGCTATATAAGAAGATCAAGTCTTCACATTATCACACACACTTGCTCTCACAGGTACAGCTGCTCAAGTTTGAAGAAGAAGATTTCTGTGATTGTGCCGTAGCATGGATGAGTCTAGCTAGGGCATCATCAACCACCAAAGGAAAAACTCTAAGCTAGGGTTTTTGACATTTTTTGTGTTAAGGGTTTCATAAAACCCTTATCTTCAGCATCTTCCCTTCAGCAGCTACAGAGTTCGTTGGGAAGCCATCTCTATCTCCTCACCAGTCAGATCTGAAGCTTACGGGCAGCCCCATCTCCTCTCCGGCTGCCCCTCTCTTCTTCACCGGCTGCTCTAGTGAAGGCTCAGCCTTCCTCTTCACCTGCGGCCAGCCTTAACAGGCATACCTGTGAGGGTTTAGCACTGTGGCTAACCCTCGGGTGGCCTTAACAGGCAGACCTGTAAGGGTTAGGCCTGCTGCTAACCCTCGGGCAGCCTAACAAGCTGACCCGTGAAGGGTTTAGCCTGCTAGCAGGCCCGTTTAGCAGGGCTAGTAGGCCGAGCTGCCCAGCAGCAACCCCAGGCAGCAAATAAGCCATGGGCAGCACTACAGACCCCGGACAGAAGAAAAGGCGGACGGGCAATAGGTAAATCAGTCTGGGCAGCAGGGTACACAGATCCGGGCAGCAGAAAAGTACAGCTAGGCTGTACGGAACAAATCTGGCAGGTCAGACAGAGATCTGGGCAGGTAAGAAAGTGACTGGGCAGACCTGGCAGGTAAAATTAAATTATGAGCAGTCTGTCATAATTTTTGGACAGTCTGTTTTTGACTTCTGACAGGCTTGTTCACTTCAGGCAGATTGGTTTTTGGCAGATCTGAAGATCTGAGAAGTTATTTGGGAGACTGGTTTTTGGACAGTCAATTCCCGTTTCAAGGCTGGCCCTATGTTTGGCGCAGATCTGATATATGTTGGGCTGACTGTTTCTCTTGACAGTCATTGTTATTTTTGAGTAGATCTGAAGATTTGAGCATCTAGGGTTTGAAACCCTTGCTCTATTTTTTACTGAGAAAATTTTACTGTAAATTTTAGTCAAACCCAGATTGGGGTTTGAGGAACTTTTTGAAGAATTTCCTAAGTCATCTCATTTACGAGATGAACTTCTAATGCTTTTGGGGTTTTTGTCCTTTGAAGGTTTCAACTTTCCCCAGTGAAAAATCTTGTGTCCATTGTGCTGATGTAATGAATGTGTTTTTACTGCACTTACTATTTGTTTAAGTTCATCTACAATTTTTTTAAGTTATATGCTAATGCCAAAATTCAACATAATATATGATTACAAAGGCCACCTTCTGATCACTACATTAAGCTATAAGGCCACCTTCTAACCACCATAAACATGCCATTAGGATGATTAATGCCCACTGAGTCCAGATTAACTAACATATTTCCAACACAAAAGAGTATATTGAATGAGTTGAACACGTCTATACCCCAGAGGTCTTATCCTCTCCTTGTTTATATGGTATGTGCTGTTGATAGTCACAATCTATTACAGAATTTTCTAAGCCATCATCAATATGTCAATATTGGCTTCGTTGACTAGATTGACTAAGCCAACTAGGTAAACTTGGATGGAAATGCTGGCCCAAACTAACAGATTGATTATCAGGGATAGTTGTCTGCCGACTGATCAAACTTATTTGTTTTTTAATTCTTACATTCTTTAGATGTGCAGTTTTTTCTTTTGCACATGTCTGTATTGAATACATTACCCTTATAGCCAGTGTTTCAGACATTGATAATCCCTGATCTGGGAACTTATCTTTCTTGTATATTTTGGTTTTAGATGTAGTGGCTACTCAGAAGTAATTAATAATTCTTATTTTCTGCATTGACAGAATATTGTGCATGGGGATATCAAACCAGAAAACCTTTTGGTTGACAGCAATGGAAGGGTTAAGATTTGTGATTTTAGTGTCAGTCGGAGTTTTGAGGTATGGAGTGTTCTGATTTATCTGTGTCATCTTCCTTTAAATTTTAATTCACTATGAGTTGTGTTAAGAATGTGTGTTTATTTCCTGGATATGTATAAGAAAAAATCTAATACATTTGTTTAGGTCTTGGCGTCTAGGGAATACTGTAGGAATCCATGTAATGTTAGGGCCTCAATTATTTTGGGAGGCCTTGCACTTAGTATTCATTAGAAATCAGCACTTAGACTCAGCCAGTTATTTAGTGTATTAAAACCATCAATGAATTAGTTTATGTGTTTGCAGCATGATACCACCTGATCTTTGAACGCTCTTGAAAAAGTATATGCCTTGTTTATTTATTTTACATCTAAACATAAAATGTCATCTATAAAATCGTTTGTGGAATCTGATACATTGTAGAAAACTTTTGTGCACTAGGACCTGAATTGTTTTTGTAAGATTATATTTTTTTTTGTGGATATACAATTTATTTTATTTGAAATATACATGTTACAACAAGTACAGGTAGCGTAAGGAACAACCTGTACATATAAACTGCACCCATTATCAAAATGAGTATAATGTATCTAATGATCCTAATAGGGGGTACATAAGGGGATAAAAGGTCAAATGCACATGTAACATAAGGGGATAAAAGGTCAAATGCACATGTAAATAGTGGGTTAGCCTGCATGGGCAATGAGTGAGAACTAATA
>LPNX010670080.1:72583-87607 GCA_001517045.1 Pseudotsuga menziesii
CATGATATCAAAGGAATTATTGTGTAACTCAGCATAATAATACTTTTGGGAGGTGTGCTCCATGTAATTTGGTGTACATTGTGTGTATGCAGGTTTACTATGCCTTTTTTGTGTATTATATTCGTTACAAGTGTATTAGAGCGAATGATAGTTGGCTGGAAACCTTCAATGGGTATACCTCATTGTAGGAGCTATAACTTTTCTAGGAACCTCCAAATTTGAGATTTGAAGTGATGGAAAGAAAACATCCTTCACCATCTTTGTCAAAAAATTACCCCCAGAGGTGTGGGAATCTTGGAGTTACAGAAAGTACAATTAGGGTTTTTACCTGATCAAATACCTTGCTAAAACTTGTAGGGTTCACTAAAACACACATATCTTGAGATTCTAAGGTCTAAATTGACTGAGAACCGAGGCATCTGAAACCAAGCATCAGAAGGTGTTACGGGTCCAAAATTTGGAGCTGTTTTAATGCGTAATTCAGGGATATATTGTCTGCACAGCCTCGCCTTCTTGAGAAGGGTTAAAAATGATAGAGTTTAGTTAATGCCCTCTTGGAAAATCCATATTGAGTGAGAGATTCAAGTGGACATTTCAGGTTGTTATAAGTAAAAATTTCAGCGAATTTGGTGCAGAAAGCTCAGGGATATAAATAATACAAGGTTGGCTTGCAGAGCAGTTTCCATAGAGGGGCTTTAAATAAGTTAACTCAAGATGGTAGTAATTTAGGTTGGAATGTCCAATTTAGGTGATTCAAGAGGCAATTGAAAGAATTATAGAATGGTATATGAAATCCTTTTGGGACAATTTGGGATAACCCTTGTGAAGATAGTGCGGCTAAAAATCAGGGTTTCAAACAAGACCTCATGTTCTTGGTCTAGCACTGATCGGAGTGCCAAACTTTGATGAGGATATAGAGGGAATTGATTCTAGAGAATGGTTGAATTTTCGGAGTGGTGGAATAGTCTTGATAGAGACAACAATTTAAACTATACATGGAAAGAATTTGAAAAAATATTCTCCAATAGATGGATACGGGGAACAAACCCAAAGGAAATGGGAACTCAGTTGAATATGAGGGAGACATGTAGAAAACCAAGGAGGAATTGAAGAAATCTTAAGAGGACCCTGTGCAAAAAAATGATCAATTCTCCAAGTTGCAAGCTCTAATTCAAACACTTATTATGGATGTTAAGAACTGAAAAGAAGAAAAGGTGAGCAAATTGAAAAAGAAAAATGATCACAATCTTTTATATGTGCTGTTTCCAGTTGTCCATATCTTTTAAATTTTAAAGATTTGAATTTTAGCTATATATGTTCTTTATTCGTTGTTATGTACAGTTTTTTATCTCTTACTAATTTGACACAAGCAAAAGGGCAAATTGTTAAGCGTGTTAACATCTAATAAAGAATATAATGGGCTGATTTCACCATTGTTATGCTGCTGTAAAAGTACATTTTCAGATCTGGTTATTGGCTGAATAGTTGCTCTAGAAGTGGCTGAAACTTATCTCATTGTTTGATATCTTTTCTCCTTGACTTACTATGAAGTGTGGGGCTGTTTGAAGTGAATTATTGTGATCTTTCTGCTGCTGTTACATACTTTAATCTACAGTAGTCCCAGGGCTGTAAATTCTAGTACTAAGATCTTGGAAACCTTCGAGGAAGAAGGTGAAATTTCGATTTTGCATTAATTGCCCAATTGCATGAAATTACAATATTGCTCTCTCATATAAGAGATCCTGTGGATTCAAACACATGACCATTGGTGTGTTGAAAAACTGAGATTTACTGCTTGCTGGTTTAAATGAACAATTTGTGTTTTTCACTTCAGCCGGTTTTGCATAGGCTTGAAGCTACTTAAAATTNGTGGGTTTCTCACTCTGCATAGAAAGTGGTTTTGAGGTTGGCATATCAATGCCCTCACTCTCAGTCTCCTCCATGCTCCCCTTGCTCCTCATGTAACCATTCGGGTACTTGCTCCATAACAAGCCTCTTGGTGTCCACCCTCCATCATGTAAATTTTAATATGCATACACACACATCAATGTAAATTCAAACTATTAGACACTAAATATCCAAAGATTGCTCATTTATATGGCATCTAAGGGTGAATATAGCAAGTTGGCACAAAGTGTGATACATATTTGAAACAAAATACATCAACATTAAATTCCTAAATGGCCTCTAGAGTTCAAAAAACATCATGCTACCATAAATAATTACACATCATCAAAATCATCCCATATATTGGGATCCTCATCATCAGTAACACTGTTCGTTTCTCCTTTGTTCTCTACCTCAATCATCTAGGGACATCTTGGTGGAGACAAGTCCATCTACCTAGTTCAGGGAAAATTTTAGGGACAAAATTTAGTCCATGGACTAAATTTTTATCTTTTTTTGGAAAAAAGATTTGCCAATTTTCATTTTTTTTAATTTGATTTGTTCAAATTCCATGGGATAAAATTTTTACTATGAAAATCGCCAAGTTTGTCCATAAACTATATAAAATCTTTAGAAATTTGAATCTTTTTTGAAAAATATCCCCCTACATTTTATGGTTGGAAATTTAAGAATTAATAAGATTCGCTAAGGTTTCTATACTTTAAGAAAATTATGGATCTTTAAAATTCTCCCTCAAGTCAACAACCTCTAATTTTGATGAAATTGGCTAACCATGTGTTAAAATGAGTTAGAAAACTTGACATACCAAATCAACGGTTTTGGCTTGAGTGAAGGGTACATAGAGGGCTTGGTGCACTTAACTAAATGCCAACCCCATACCCTTGTATGGGAATCGCTTGGGAGGGTAGTTTTAGAGCTAGAATTGAAGAATTGGAGAAAGAATTGAAGAAAGGTTTTGAGATGATAGATATGGGACATCTTAACTACTACTTGGGCGTATAAGTGGCTCAAATCCAAGGTATATATTTATCTCCCAAAAGAAGTACATTGGAGAGTTGTTAGGTGGATTTGGCATGGTTAATTGTATTCCTCTTTCTACTGCAATGGAACAAAAGTTGAAGCTAACATCAAATGAAGTGAATGAATTTGAGGATGTAGCTAAATATAGACAGCTTGTGGGGAGTCTTATCTACATTATATTTATCACTACTAGACCAGATATTTTATTTGTAGTTGGGATCCTTTCTAGGTTTATGCAAAAACCTTGTGAAGGACATTGGTGCGATGCAAAGAGGTTTCTAAGGTACCTGAAGGGAACTCAAGATTTTGGGGTCAAGGTAGGAGATCTCAAACTGATAGAAAATTCAAATTTAGAATTTGATGGAGATAATGAGAATGGAGTGTTTACTTTAGGATAGTTCATGAGTCTTGGATCATCAACTATCTCAGGGAGATCACACAAACAATCTGTTTTGACAGATTCCACTGCAGAGATACAATATGTGGCTGCTGTGGAGGCAATAAAGGAGATTGTGTGGCTCTAGAAGATACTAGAGGATTTGTAGGAGAAACAAGTGAATGCTACTCCATTTTTTATTGACAACACTTCTACAATCAAGTTGGCCAAGAATCCTAGATCCTATGATCGAACAAACACAATGCAAAGTACCATCTGATTTGACATCATGTAGAGGCCAAGACCATTCATTTTGTGCATTGTTCCACTAGTGAGCAAATTGCAGACATATTCACCAAAGCACTTGGAAGTTGGAAGCGAAGTTTGAAAAATTCAGAAAGATGTTTGGACTCACAAACATCCCATTGGATTAAAGGGGGGAATGCTAGATACCTAATCCCAGGAATTATGGTTGCATTATAAATATTATTGTTATTAAGTGAAATATGAAAGAGTCATAGGTGAATGGGAACAAGGCTTCTGGAAGATGCTCATATCTCATATATTTATATGTGGCTCACGTTAATAAAATTCGTTGAAGCTTGGAGTTATTCAAGGCCTGCCAGCAAGGTTTTAATATTTAAAAAGGTCCATTATTGATGTGTAATGGTTTTAACTTTGGTTCTATATTTTCCCAGTTATGACTTTTGTATCAGGTAGTATCATTGTTTTCTCATAGACAATTATTCTGAACTTTACTACATTATTCTAACCTTAGCAGATACCAATATTACAAGGGTGATCTTGAAGTCCTATAGATTGCAAATTCACGATTTTGATAAAGTTGTAAACAAATAATGAGATATTCATGTATTCATATTTTAGGATTATATGTTAACAACATTCATAAGCTTGCATCTCTATATGGTTACTAGCTTGTAATTTTGATTTGGAAATTTGTTTGTTTCCATTTGCAGAAATTTCTGAACATTAAGGTCTTGATGCAAAACACGCCTCTTTGACTAGAGGTTTTCATGGATCTTAACCCTCTGAATTTTCAGCTAAAGGGTTGTTATGAAATATAGAACAAAATGTCAATGGAAAGTGAACAATATTTCAATCCTTAGCCAACCAATATTCTAGGCAATCCAAGGAGAAAATATACCAAAGTGGCTTCATAAGTTTCAGCCTTCTAGGGAAATCTTATCATGCATAAACCAAATCTGAAATCTCACTTTTACAGCAGTTAAACAACTCTTAAATTCTTCAATTATTAAGTTACATCACAGAACATAATTTTCCTTATGCCAAATCAACAAGACATATAGTTGTAAACAGCATTTCATAAAGAACATAGATGACTGAAAATCAAATTTTCAATTTACAAGTATTGGACATTTGTAAGCTTCTTTTATATGTACATATTGTGGCCTTATAACAAGGCTAGTACAATTCACTAGGTCTCCAAAACCCTAGCCAAGGAAAAGAAAGGAAAACTCTATCTCAACCAAGGAGCTCCAATATGCATGAATCACTCAGACAAGTCATCAAGAGCAAGACGCCTCCTCTTCTTCTTCTTCACCAAATACACCCTTGGGTTTCTTCTTAAACCCTAATCTTATTTCTCAAAGGGATGAAACCCTAACCCAGACTTCAAGATGCTCTAGAAGATCAAGAAACCCGAGTTCATTATGGCTTCCTAAAGCAAATTCACATCATTGCTCATGTCAATGCATAGTCTTAACTATGCATTAAGTGCATTCTCCCTTCCTCAAGACAAAATCACATTGCTTGCTCAGAACAAGTCTCCTCTTGTCCTTGATCTTGGCCTCGTGCAAGCCTCAATGAGTTCTCACCCCTCCTCGGGGCGCCCTGTGAGTCCCCATATCACACTATGGCCCATCGCAACCCATTGCGGGCCCTCGTTGCTCCTTACGGCCCCTGTGATCCCCCATGTCCCCTTGGCCCTCGTGCCCCTTTGCGAGCCATTCTTCCTAGTAGCCATTTCCAAGATCGTGCAACTTGAACTTTCGTTGCCCCCTTGGCTCCTTGTGAGCCCTTGCAAACTGCTTGTGGCCCCTCATGAGCTTTTGATGGCCCATAAGGATTCCCTCGTGATCTATGAGGATGATGTGGTTTCTTGCCTGTGGCTCTCTCCCTCTTTGTGGCCCAATTGAACTACTTGTGGGTTTTCTCCCCACGTATTCCCCTTGCTCTTCTCTACCCTCACCTCCTTTCTTCCCCACTGATTCCTCTTCTTCTACTGTGCCCTTTCCCTTATCTCCTCCCCTCTACCCCGCACCCTTTTCTTCTTCTCCCTTATCTCCTACCCACACCGCCCTCTCTTCCTTATCCCCATCTTTCTCCCCTTCATTCTTCCACCCTCTCATCATCACCACTTTCCTTTTAATCCCCTCCGATCTCCACACTCTTTGAGTACACTTAGGCCACAACCTCTAGCCACCTGCAACGATCATATGTTGGGGCCTCAAGGGGGTGGTGGGGGTTCAACATAGATGCAACCAACTTTTTTAGTGAAACAACAACCTAGAGGTGTCAAAGTTTGCTCATATAGTAAGATAAACCTCCAAACAAATTTGACTCTACTAGCTGCTTAGGTTCATGGTCCTGCTAAATTGATGAAACAAATGTAGAAGGAGATTCTCACTCTCTTTAGCATAGTTTTCAAGGTTGGATTGGAAAATTAATCCAAATTTGCTGAATGAAAACAAAGTGCAAGAAGCTCTTCATCCCTTGAATGACGTCTTGCATGCAAAAATTCTTGACCAAGAGAACAAAAAGGAGTAAATCCAAAACCAACAAGCTACTTTTAAAGAAGATACCAAAACACACATCAATTCGTGGGCAAAGGTAGTTTGTGGTAGACGATACTCACCGTTTGGTAGCAATGGATCAATTAGTAGATGTGAAGTTCATTGAGGACCTTACTAGATGGGAAAGGCAATCGAAACTAAAAGTAAGAGGATCTATTTGCCTCATCCATCCCCATGCATCGTGGAGGTTGAAACCATATTTCTCCAATTTAACCTTGACCTCCATGATGTGACCCTTCACAAGGCTTGACTCCACCGTCTTTCTCCGATTTAGGTTTGTCTGTATATAGCAAATAAGAGTTCATAGAACCAAAATAGCACTTAACATCGAGTACAATTCATGTTTGAATCAAAATACAACAACAAAAAGGCTCTAAATGGCCTATAAAAAAGACTAGAGTCAAAGACTAAACAATCTAATCATTAGAATCGTCTGCATCCTTAGGCTTAGAGGCCTTAGACTTAGACTTTGAGCCATCATTTACATCATGATTCTCAATACGGGGGGCATGGGCTTGGGCCACCTGACTTGACTCCTTTGGTCCAGAAGGCACCTGTCCAACATCAGCTCCCACATCCTGTTGTTGTGGAAGCGGGTCGAAATTCGACCATGAGAGGTCTTCATTATCAAATGTTGCTGGTTGAGTTTCCCCAACCCAATCTGATGATGCATCGCCATCATCTAAGAATAGGGACAACGATTTAGGGGTCTTGTTCTGCAATTGGTTGCTCTTCAACCTAAGGTTGTATTGAACAAATACCATATCATTCAACTGTTTTTGCTCTAAACGGTTGCACTTCTTGGTGTGTATACGCTCAAATACACTCCAATTGTGTTCACAACCAGAAGCACTGCATGTTTGGCTCATATTCGAACTACAACTTTTGCAAATCAGGGCACTGGCATTTTCTCATAACGGTCAAAACCCACGAGTGGTTAAACAATGTTACCAACATCAATAGAAAAATCAGCGATGTCCGAGAAATCACAAGATTTTGAGGACACCGATTTTTCGACAAAAAATCATTGAAAAAATTGGCTTGATTTTTTGCTGAAAAATCAATCGAAAAATCGTGCGTCGACAGCAAAAATCGCCTGCGCAAACAGTGGGTGAAAAAAAGTGTTTTTAAGACTTATTTTATTTTTATTTTTTTCCTTTTCTCACTGCAGAGATTACAAAGATAGAGAGGAGAGTTAAGGAGACCAAGAACACTTTCTTTGTGCTTAAGGACGAATTTATGCAACATTTCCTTCGCTGTCAACCATTAAAATTGAAGATTGGATCTTGTCATTTGGAGTTTTTTTCCATAATTATCACAGCTGAAGGTAAGTAAAAAATTTGCCCATCATTTCTCATTTTACATTGCCAATTAATTCTCCATCTTCAAAATCAATTTTAATAGGGTTTTAAGCAAGTTTTTTGCACTTGTTATGTATCTTGCATGCCAAAAAACGTTTTTGATCCTTTTAAATCCTCATAAAAATGTTTATTTATTTTCCCTCAAGTGTTTGAATGCTCAATATTTCTTTGATTTCTTCTTGTGTTTTACATTTCCATCAATCACATATGCTAAAAAACATTTTTTACCTTGCCTTAGGTTCAAACTTTAAGTTCAAAGTTCAAAGTATCAAGCTTCATTTTGTCCATATAAAAGATGGCGAAGGCTTTGGATCCATTTTGGGAGTGGGGCACACCTGTTGACCAACTCAATCGACAAATTCTCACTTGCAATCTATGTGGGAAGAGAATGATAGATGGGATAAGTAGGTTGAAATACCACCTTGCACAAATAATAGGGCATGATGTGGGTCCTTGCAACCAAACAACCCCATAACTCATTGCTTAGGCAACAAAAGAGATTGAGGGCACTGGGCTAAGGAAACAATACAAGGAGGCCATGACTAAACAAATTGCTTCAAGATCTGGGTTCGCAATAGGAGTGAGGGCTAGTGGGATGAGTCCAGATACCGATACCCACTCCACATAGAAGTCCACATCGCCTTTCATTGTATCTTCAAGATGCAAACCTGGTGGACAACCTTATATAAGGTCCATGGTGAAAGTAAGGGAAAAAGCAGACGCCAACAAATTTATTGGTTGATGCTTGCTATGGAGTGCTATTCCATTTAATTTTGTAAAGAACCCATTTTATGTGTCCATGTTTGAGGCAACTGCTATAGTTGGATCGAGGTTTAGCCCCCCTAGTTATGAGGAGTTGAGAGGGCCCATCCTTCAGAATGAAAAGTCTGATTGCACTCACATATTGGAGGAGCTTCAAAAATCATGATACTTAACAGGTTGTAGTGTGATGTCAAATGGTTGGACCGATATGAGGGGTAGGCCACTTCTCTACTTCTTGGCTCATTTCCCTAGGGGGACTATGTTCATGAGATCTGTGGATACATCCGAACATCAAAGATGCAGCTTTACTATGTGGCTTGTTGGATGAGTTCATCCAAGAGATTGGGCTACAGCATGTTGTCTAAGTGATAACAGACAACATTGCGAACTATGTGGCTGCTGGTAGGATGCTCATGGCTAAGTATCCTACATTATTCTGGACTCCTTGTTCCGCTTATTGCCTTGGTTTGATCTTAGAGGATTTAGGCAAGATTGATTGGATCAAGGATACTATTGATTCAACACGGAGCATCACAAAATTCATATACAACCATCTAACGATGTTTAGCTTGATGAGAAGATTCACATGTGACAAAGAGTCGGTGCGTCCTGCCATCACACGCCTTGCCACTAGCTTTATTTCTCTTCAGTCTCTCTTGAATTCTATGTGGGACTTGCAAGCGATGTTCTTTTCACTAGAGTGGTGTTCTTTATCATTTAGCACTAAACCAAAGGGGCAAGCCACATTCAGGCTAGTTGCATATGATGAGAGGTTTGTGGGTGCTGTGAAGGAGGTGTGCACCATCACCGAACCTTTGGCAAGGGTTCTCCGCTTGGTTGATGGAGAGAAGCCCGCAATGGGCTACCTATATGAGGCCATGGATAGGGCCAAAGAATCCATCCGTGCTTATTATGCGGACAAGGGAGATCATGGGAAGGAGAGACGACATATGATATGGGTGGTGATTGATGTGCAATGGAACCACACACTCCATCGCCCTATTTATGTTGTAGGGTTATACCTCAACCCTCCATTTGCTTACTCCTATAGCTTTAGATTTGATGGAGAGGTTATGTCTGGATTCTATGAGTGTGTCCAGAGGATGGTACCTGGTGCAACTGAGCATACACAACTTACCCAAGAGTTGGAAATGTATAAGAGAGCCACATGATTCTTTGGGTTCGATATAGCAATAAATGACGGGACCAACCTGATGCCAAGTAAGTTTCACCTAGTTTCAACTTTCAAGTTTAAAATTTCATTTTCTCTTTCTAATTATTTGTTTAAAATTTTATTTTTGTTTCTCATGTTTATTTTATTCATAATTTCATTGTAGATACCTGTTGGGAGAACTGTGGTGGTTGTGTACGTATTCTATAGAGGCTTGCCATTTGAGTGCTCAACCAGACATGTAGCTCTTTCGGTTGCGAGCGCAGCTAGAGTGTATTTGAAAAGTACACTCCAAAAAGCGCAACAGGTTAGAGAATTTCAAATTCATTATATAATATAAATTATTAAATTCTAATTTATAGATTATGCCACTTTACCTTCTAATTTATGTATTATAATTTATAAATTATGAATTTAATATTTAATATTTATGATCCTCCTCCAGGTTGATTACTCAATGCCTTACTGATTTGGTCTCTGTCCACTACAATCTTAGGTTGTGGGTGAAGCAGTATGAGAGAAAAGTTGATTCGACGACAATTTCATTGGATGAGATTGACACCACTAGTGCATGGAGGGTAGAGTGTGAGGACCCTGTTATGGAGGTAGCCCTTGATTGGCTAGAGGATGTTCATGATACTGATAGTGATCATGGTGATGATACTCATACATAGGCTTTGGATGAGCATGTTCCAATACCAGAGGAGTTTCACATCGAGTCTGGTAGTGTACCACAGTCAGAGCTAGAGGGAGATAGACCCGGTGGTAGCACTAGTACTAGTAGAGGAGCATGACTACCTCCTCGATCTTCTCATTCTTTAGGACATCAGTTTCAGCCACCTTCTCTAGTTTCTAGAGGACATCATTTTGCAGGGTCTTCTTCTAGAGGACGTTAGAGTCCAGTATGAGGCCCACAAGCCTCAAGGGCACCTACTTCTAGTTCTGTAGGAAAGACCATTTTCACAAGGATTACCTTTGCCCGTAAAAGGGGTAGAGGGAATCGATAGTTTATTTACTTTATTTCTTTGTAGATGTCTCGTGAGTCAAGAGGATGATCATGAGATACATTCGTTATATTTTTTATGACTCAGGATTCAGGGACATGATCCATTTTTTATGTGTGATGTATCTCTAGACATCTTATCTATCTTATATATCGGTTTTCTTTCCATATTCATGTGGCAATGTATTTATTTGATTTTATTGTTGCTTTAGATGTTTAAAAAACTGAAAAACTGAATATTTTTGTATTTTTTAAGTTTGCCGATTTTTCTTGATTTTTGTCAATGTTTTGCCGAGATATTCCGAAACGATGTTTCCTAGACCCTGCCGATTTTTTTGTCGCGCCGATGTTTGCAACACCGGTTGTAAATGTATCTTGTGATAGATTTTGCTTGTTCCACACACCTTTTAACCCACTCAATTTTCCCAATATCCTCAAGCATGAGGTCCAAACAATGGGTTGCACATGGAGTCCATCAAATGGTGGGATGTTTGTCCTCTAACAACCTCCTAGCTGCAACATAGTTGGAGGCATTGTCTGTGATAACTTGCACTACATTTTGCACCCCCACCTCCTCAACCTCCAAAAGATGAAATAGTAAATGTGCAAGCAACTAGGAAGTTCAGAATGGTGCAGCCTCTTGAATCAGTCCATCCGTCAGACATGATTGTGCACCCTGTTTTAGTCCATGAGTTTTTGAACTCTGAGAGGTATTCTTGTACCCTTTCCACTTCATTTTTCAAAAGTGCCCCCCTAATATCCTCATAGCCAAGGCCCTTGAAGCCTGGACCACATGAAGCGATAGCATATAACCTAGGTTGATAATATATCGACCTTGAAGCATTAAAAGGTATGTCTGCGTCATACCACCATCTAGCAATGCATTCCCAAGCAACCTCCTTTTCCACCTCCTTCCATTTGGCATTAATGGTGGGCTGAGCACCAGGGGTAGTGCGGGGTTGAAAGAAAGACTCAAGGATACCATGAGGTTTTTTGAATTGGGATGTATTGCTACCAACACCACCAACTGCAACATTTTCTTTCCTAGGAATGGTATAAGGATCATGGGAAAGGTTGGGATAACTAGAGGATTCTTCAAAACTAGGTTTTCTCTCAAGAAAATCAGAGCTACAACTTCTCCCTATCTCTCTTTGCACTGTCTTGTTTTTGGATTTTTCAGCTTGGTAAGATTTAAGAAGACCAAGCATCTCAGCTCTAAAGTCATCAAAGACTTCGAGGCATGGCCTTACATTCCCCCTTGTACCAGCTAGGTGTTGTTTCAGCCAATTTATACCCCCCAACCTCCTTCTGACAATAGTTATACACCATTTTCCCCTCAACTAAATGACAATGTACCCATGCAACATCTTTTCTATCTTTGGGAGCCATGGCAAGCACTATAAATTTGCAAATTAAAACCCTATATATTTTTTAATTCTATGAAAAAATTAACACTATCAAAGTCTAAAGAGACTGTTCACTACAAAATTAAAGGAATACGATGCACATTTTACATATCTTGAAGAGCGCCTCCAAATCTATCCAAAACGTTCAGCTTTGAATGGGCTCGAAATCACCCCCATTCTACCTTCAAAGATCTTCAAATCTCCTCCAAATCCACTGCAAATGTCTCCAAAGAGATTCATCCTACAATTTCTCCAAAATGCTCCTTCAATCTTCTCTTCCAATCAGCCTAGGAACTAACTATAAGACCCTTAACAATCAACACTTTCGAAGAACCGAAGACTCTCAAGCACAAACTCGAAACACTCGGATGAATTGTGTGAGTGAAAGAGAGGGGGTGGGGGCCTTTTTATATCTTCATTAGGTGTATTAGGGTTATCTAGATTCATCCCCCCCAACCCAACTGCTAAATATTTAAAAAAAAATTGGGCTGTCGTACGCTGGCGTACACATCAATCGGTTTTATGGAAAAACCAGTTTGGTATCGAACTGGGCGGTTTGGGGACCAAACCGGGCCAAAACGGGTTGGTAGTCCGATTCAGACTAGAAAACCCCCGGATCTGGGTTGACCGACTGGTTTTTTCGGTTTTGGTTCGGTTCCTGCAACATTGATTCAGAGAGGGGTGGGTCATCCTTCTAGGAGACTTCAACACCTACACTAAAGCTTATCAAACACCTCTACACGATCGCTTAGGGGACACGTTTTGTACTAAAGAGATGGAACCATTGTTAGTGGGACTCCATAGATTCTTGAACGAAGATTTAGGGCCTACTAACTCATGGCATACACCTTTTACAACTTGGGTAGTCACTTGAACTACTGATCATGAATGACCTTCCCTGCTTCCCTGCTTTTCGACACTTAACTTGTTTCCCACGTAACGAAGGAGCTAGTGTAGTGGATTTTGTCTTGGCCAACTAGGCTCTTCTCCCTTTTATTTGCATTTATTGGTAACCCCCATTCCCCTAGCGAACAATGCCATCTTGTCTTTCTCCCTTCTAGTTGACCCACCCTTCATTGACTGCATTTCCCTTGGTCCCACCCTAGACCATTATTCTTTGTGACAAGGGAGACAGATACTTAGAGATTCTCTTCCCATCTCTGCTAGATGTTATCCCCGCGTCACTAGGTCCACATCCCAATCACCAAAGCCTAACTCATGACCCATGAACAAGTGGTATGATGTAGATTTCAAAGCTCTTCATAGCCGGCCTCCCAAGCCTTGTCTTGGGATCACCATTCCTATTCTAGCCTAAAAGCTTCCTACCTTTGCCTATCCCACCAAAAAAAAATCTCTTCATATCATAGAGGATATGTGACTTGCATAGTTCTCTTATCTGATCCCCCAATATAATTTTGGCGCTTTGTCTTCCCTCATGACTCTCCCATCCCACATGATCTGTACTTTCACACAATGTTCTGCCATACCTCCACTTTATATGAGGTATTGGGGCAGTCCTAGATTCAAGTCACCTTTCCCCCTCCCTTTTGCTGCTAATTTTCATACCATGACATTAGATAAGCAATATGGATGATGAGTACTAGAAAAGCTGTAGATGAGGTAGGGTTTCAGGCAGAGTTCTTCAAGCCTCGTCTTCATGCTCTTGATGAGCCCTTGGTAGTCCTCTTTAACCATGTTGTCAGTACCAGTTTTCCATGGACTTGGTCGCACCACATCATTCACTCGACCCATAAATTGAGCCCTAACATAGATCCAAATAACTACAGGATGATCATGGTGGGTCACACTTTCTTTGAGCTTCGTGCTACAGTTCTCCATATGAAGCATTCTACAATGCTCAAACAAAGATAGCTTAGAGTTAGGGACAAGCTGGATTCCAACCTACACATCAAATTATTGATTACATCCTTACTCTTTGAGCGATCATTGAGGATGCACAACATAACTCTTCGAAAGTTTATTATTGCTTTGTAGACTTTCAAAAAGCCTTCAAATCTATCCTTTCGGAGGCCCTTTTCCAGGGACTCAGAGACATTGACATCTCTAAGACATTGTTGATAGCTATCATGTGCTTGTATGAGTTGGTCTTGAGTCATCCTTGCATTGCTCACAGAATTTTAGATTTCATTAGGAGCACCATCAGAGTCAAACATGGGCGCCCCCTATCCCCCACCTATTTGGTATCTACATTGACTAGCTTGAGTCCTTTTTGAAGGATCACATCCATAATGGGGATGAATGCCTTTGCCACTAGGTCTTGATATACATTCAAATCTTTTTTGACGATGTGGTTCTTTTAGACTCATCCCTAGAGGGTCTCCAAAGATAGCAAGGTGCTTTGGCACTTTTTTGTGACTTGGGATAGTTGATGACTAACTTGGGTAAAACTGAAGTTATGATCGTCATTTGATCGAAGGTTCTTCTGTATCTATAGGTCCTTTTCATAGAAGAACAGATTGAAATCGCTAGCACCTAAACTTATTTGGGGCTACAGTTCTCATGGCATGCACTAGTCTCAAAAATACCCCTTAACCTTGGGTCAACAAGGGTTACGAATCCTTAGCCATTCTCAAGGTACAATGTTTTTGGCACCATTTTCAGGACATACATTCTAGGTTGTCAATCATGGATACCCTGGTCTTTGTAGGTTAATTGATACAATACTTTTTTGTTTTTATTTATTTTTGTGTATTTGCGGGATTTAATGCTTGTGGTTCAAATCTAGGCAAATTTGCCATTGTATACAAATTCGACACAAATTTCAATTGGTAATCAACATAATAGGTCACCATCTACAACCAATGGAGGTCAACGATCAAAAGAGTTTGAAAATGTGAAGGGAGGACGCGAAACCAGAGGAGAACGATCATGTGAGTTCGAAAATCATACATGAGGGCATGAAACTTGCTTGACTTGGTAGCATTTTGCTATGGGTTACTCTAGGTGATGCAAAATCAAATTACTAAGGGTGCAGGGTAATGAATTACAAGTCACTAGTCATTGGTTAACATTTTTTCATGGTTTACAAGCTACTTTTTTCTCAAAAGTGTTGTTAATTTATAGATATAAGTTATATATGAATGCGTTTTATTATAACTTTATACATTTGATTTGCCGTGAATATATATATATATATATATATATATATATATATATATATAT